>PVLD010000197.1:0-142557 GCA_004027595.1 Dinomys branickii
AGAATTCTATAAAACATTTAGAGAAGATCTAATGCCAACACTCCTCAAACTCTTCAATGAAATCGAAAAGGAAGCAACTCTCCCCAACACATTTCTGGAGGCAAGTATTATACTGATACCAAAACCAGAGAGAGACCCAACCAAGAAAGAGAGCTACAGGCCAATCTCGCTAATGAACATAGATGCAAAGATACTCAACTTCATAAAAATGTATAATTTGTTGCAGGCTACTGGGACTCAAAGTTCAGGAACAGCGTAGATAGGCTGAAAGCCCTACATGGACTCCCCCAACTGTTTGGCTTCTTTTAGCACCAATTGCAAGGGAGAGAGAGAAAATGGCTCCAAACCCTTGACAGATAGATGTTCCAGTGTGTGATACAGGAAAAATTTCTCTGAGCTGAAAACGTGGGAATTGCTGCTCGTGGTTCATTTCAGGTTATTGGGATGGTTATTTGTTCTGCTATCTTTTCCTGCTTGGGACTTGATTTTAAAAAGTGCTCCAAGCCAAGTCTTTTGTGGTCATCTCAACAAGTTTATGACCATTACAGCACTGTCAAATCCATATGCACAAGATAAAAAGTAAATATAGAAATCAAGAATACAATAAGTGCTCGGAATACAGCTCAGGGACACAGCACCTGCCTGGAAATCATGAGATCCTTTGTTCAATTCCTGGTTCAAAAGCAAAGAATACAGTATTTCTATAGACATCTGTGGCTCCTGAGAACCTATTTGCCCCATGATTTACCCCTGATGTAGGCTCAGTATGGATGACATTAATGGGCTCAATATTGAGATTATCAATACACTTTTGGGCTAAATATTGATGATACACATGGGCTCAATACTGAGGATATGGATACACCTCTCTCCCTTTGTGCACACACTACTGGTATCTTTCTGACTTGCTAAATGATGGATTTCCTCATGCCCAGGTCCCTGTCCAGGTGCCATTCTGATGGAGCCCTCTCTTCAGAGAAGAGGAAGGAGCTTCTCAACTACCACCATGCATTTATTTATACACTTGGCAGACTGATGTCACATGACATCCCTTTGCCTAAAAACCTGCTCCTTGATTGCTTGAGGCATCTAGTATTCTCTGGGCTGGAGGAGCTTGTTCACATGGCCTGCCTGAGGCACTCCTTGTTCTCAGAGCCAGCCTTGCTCCAGCCCTGCATGGATGATAGATTTCTCTTAAGCCACTCCCTTCAACTAATCCCATACAAATGGATTCTTCCCTCAAAATCTACTTGTTCACCAAATTATGCCCCTAATACTGTTAAAGTGAAGATGAGGATTTAAATTCACTAGCTCCATGAGAATCCACCTCAGCAACTCTGATAAACCTATGCTCCTGACCTCTGACAGAACCTCACTGACAAAGAAGCTGGCTTCTCATACAGTCTTTTTCAAGGATTTATTTCTAATCATCTAAGTATATTTTCTTGTCATGTGTAATAATATGATGTGCAACTCAATGAATGGGAGAGTTAAGAGAAACTTTTGGCATAAATCCACTTTCGTTTATTTGCTACAGTGGCTTCTGTTTGACCCATTGAAGATGAGTTAAAAATATGATTACATTAAATCTAAGAAATGATTCTGATAAATTCTTACTGTTGAAAAATAAAGAAAAAAGCTTTGGGTATTAAGCAGGTTGACAATTATTAAAATACATTATCAGCATGGACAGATGTGCCAAAATTATTCACATTTGACTGTGTAAACCATTAAAAATAGTGAAAGGATTAAAAGGGTCAGATGAAAGAAAGAACACTTAGAAATAAAGAAGACAGTAATGGAAACTTCAAAAATAAATGTTTAAAAATATGCTACCCAAAAAGTAGAAGTGCATGCACAAATTAGCTATAAGTAATTTTTAGTGATTAACACAACATTCAGACAGAGTTATTTGTATGGCTTAGAAGACCCTACAACCTTACTAGATGTTTACATCAATGAAGCGATATCCATGCACCAAAGGATCATCTGCTTCCACATTTGTTGTAACACTTTCACAGTAGCCTAGTAATGGAAGCAACCAAAGTATGCATCAGCTGTTGAATGGATGTTACAATTCAGACTTAATGTTTCCACAGATCTCATGTGTTCAGAAGTGGGGCTCGTGGAAAGGGATTGGAGCATAAAGGCACCAATGCTCATCACAGGATTAAGCCAGTGATCACCTCGTGGCTGATTGTGCTCCTGGGAGGTGGGGCATGGACCAAGTTTTGTCCTGGGCTAGAGGTAACCCGAAAAGGTGGATCCTTGTTCCAGGCTTTTTTTGGATCTCTCTGCTTCCTGCTCCATAGGCTCTGCCTCCGAGCCAGCTGAGAACGGACTGAATCCTCTGAGCCAAAATAAACTTACCCATTAAGTTGTGGCTACTGGATACTTCATGCCAGGAACAGACAAGCAACCAATACAATGGATAAAGAAAATGTGGTGCATAGATGCACACACAAAAATTCTAAGCATCCTTAACAACATCTCTAACAACATGGGTGGAAATAGAGATCACTACATTCAGTGAAATAAGCCAGCGAGGAAAGTCCACTACCACATGAACCCACTCACACGTGGAACATTAAGGAGTTGATCTCATAGGGCTTGAGGATGGGGACACAGAGCTGCTCACTAAAAGTCCTATAGTGACAACAAGGCCGCAGACATTCTGAACCACTACTGCACTGACTGGTGACCTATGATAATAATTACTGTCAATTTCAAACAGCAAGAAGAGAATATAGTGGGCATTTTTCCATAAACAAATGATCAATGTTTGATCACAGTAGATTTATTTAATTTGGTTGGGACACTACATAATTTTTTATGTGTGTAGCGACAGCATTCGCATACCCATTTATAGGTGCAACCTTTACTTTTTATGGACTAGTATAAAATTACACTCACTATAAAGGAAGATCCTGTAGTTATGAAAGTGAAATTTTCCTCTAGTTCTAACACTTGCCTGTACATAACTGACTTACTGCAAATGTGTTCGCTTCCCTGTTCCACTTTCATTACACAATAACTGGACCCAAAGTGGTTTAAAGCTTGGCCTTCTGTTCCAGTACCAGGCAGCAGCATCTACCGTATGTGTGATCATTTATCCTAAAGACCCTCACAAAGGAGGCTCTTCAGCACTGCTTCAGAAAGTGGCATAAATGTGTGTGAAGTAAGGGGGAGCATTTGGGAGGAATTAATGTCAATGTGCATTTTAGTGTAATAACTTTTTAATTTAAACATTCACCATATTTTTTACCACATCTTGTACATGCTCTAGATGAGTAGGGCTCCAGACAGCCAAAGATTACTACACAAACATACAAATAGTAGAATTGAGGGTAGCACTCTTTCTGGTCCTGATTGTAGGTGTTTACTCCCTATGCCCAGTGAGAGGACACACGTTTTGCTGATTTCAATCGCTCACCATCTAGAGTACAGGTTCACAGAGTGTGGCCCATTTGCCATCCCCAGACAGTTGCTGCACTCGAACTTGTTAGAAATGCAAATTATTAGCCTCACCTTTACCTGCTGTTGTACTCAGGGGGTTATAAGAAGAAAAAACACAATATGGGGTACACAATTTATATGATTATTTTATAACAGTCACCCAAAGAGTCAAATACAACAGGTGTGCAGGAAATCTATGCACCCACTGAGACCAAAAGAATCCAGATGAAGTCCTGGATCCCATGGCAATGCTCTGCATGAGTCCAGGTAAGACCTAGAGCCCATGATAGTGCCCTCACCGTGAGTCCAGCTGCAGACCAAAGCACATGACTATGTCTCATGCACGCCTGTTTCATAGATCTGCTCTGGGAAGGTGCAGAGTTCAGTGGTGGGAGCTAGAAAGTCTGTACCAGCAGAATGAAGGATCTGTGCTAGTGGGCTGAGGGATCTACACTCGAGCCAGGAAGGAACACTCAACTTAAGAATAAGAGCTCCACTGAAAGGCACCACAGTTATCCTTAGTGACAACGAGGTCCCAACCTTTTCCAACAATGAGAATAGCCAAGTCCATAAGAGGAAATCCTGTGCAAAAAGCTTCTCCAGGAGATTGAACAGCATACCACCTTCTCTTTCAGAGCCAGGAAGCAATGTTCAAAGGACCAGAATTTCCTCAAAGTGAACCATAACCATTCTCAGCAACAACAATGTCCTGAGCTACTTTGACAGTGAGAATAGCCAAATCTATGTGAAGATGGCCAGCATGACAAGCTCCTCCAGGAGATTAAACAGTGCACCGCCTTCCTCTCTGGAGCCAGGAAAGAGTGCTCAAAGCAAGGACCAGAGCTTCCGCGAAGTGTAGCCATAGCCATTCTCAGTGACAACAAGGTCCTGAGCTTTGATGATGAGACAGACAAATTCATCAGGAAGGCCAGCACAACATGGTCCTGAAGGAAAACCAACAGCTCCGTACAGCTCCTGTAGCTCCGTACCAGCTTTTCATCTCCTCCGGTTCTGCCTCTTGTGCTGCTGGCAACAATCCCCAGGTGGGCCTCCCACACCCAGCATCACACTTACTCGGTTCACCTGGGGGTTACAATTTGACCACCAGTTGGCATCCGCCACACTTACCAAATCACAAAGTTCAGTTGCAGAGTCCAGCACACTGTGTTTTAATTCCACCTTGTCCACTTTCATATTTGTCATTCATTACGGTAGTGGACTGATAACTGGTGGTCAACTTGTAACCCCCGGCTGAACTGAACCAGCGAGGTGCTGAGTGTGAGAGGCCCACCTGGGGACTGTTGCCAGCAGCATAAGAGGCAGAACTGGAGAAAGAAAGGTTGTTGGGGCCAGAACAGAGGCTCTTGGGAGCTGAGAAAGGCTGGTGGAGCTGGTAGAAGCTATAAGGGGCTGTTGGTTGTTTTGGAGGAGCTCATCATGCTGGCTTTCCTGATGAACTTGGCTGTTTATCCTGTGGGGAGGTCAGGACCTTCTTGGCACTGAGAATGGATTTGGTTCACTCTGAGAGAGCTCTGGTCCTCACTCGGAGCCTCACTTCCTGGCTCCAGAGGGGAAGATGGTGCACTGCCAGTTTCTCGGAGAAGCTTGCTGCACTGGATTCCCTGATGGGAACTCGGCCATCTTGATCATCGGAGAGCTCGAGACCTCACTGTTGCTGAGCATGGCTGTGGTACCTTTTGGGGGAGCTCAGTTTCTTCTGAGCATCATTTCCCCACTTCAGTTCAAATCCCTCAGCCTGCCAGCACAGATAGTTCATCCTGCTGGTACAGGCTTCCTAGATTCCACCACTGACCTTTGTGCTTTCCCAGCAGAGATCTGTGAAACAGGCCTGCGTGAGACACTGTCATGGTCTCTTGGCCTTCAGCTGTATTCTTGGTCTATTGTGTGTGGACACACTTCCTACACTCATTTGTATACCGTTCTTTGGGTGATTATTATAAATAATTATATAAAATATGTGTGCTGTATTATATTGTTCCCTTTGCAAAATGACAAAAAAAAAACACAATTACTCTCAGAAAATTTATGTCTTTGAATCCTTTTATTCTTCTATAATCAACCCTGCAAGTACATATTTACTATTGGATTTTGCATTTTTTCCCATTGTCTTTATTTAAAAAGTGATAGATTCTATCACAAGCGAACTTCAATGCTTACTGTCACCATTCTCGCAGAATCAAGAGTAACTTGTACTTTTATAAACTTGGTGGTAAACGTTACTTGGTTTTTCTGAAACAGTCATTTCTTTCTCTTTTTTTTAGCTTTTGAAGGACTTCTTGAAGGAACGATGAAGAAATAGTCACACATATTTGGGTCTCATTATGGCAACAGAGAAAAAACTTTAACTATAGCTTTGTGAGACATTTGTATGTCTGTGGTAATTGAGGCAATATATGTGTGTGAGTACCTAAGAAGAAAATGCAGAGTGAAATGGGAAGACTATTCACTGAACTATAACTTTGTGAGTCATCTCTGTGTTTGTGGTAATTGTAGCTATGTGCATCCGAGATTGCACAGAAATTACAGAATGAGATGGAAAGAATCGTGAAAGACCCAAGAGTGAAGAGCTCCGAAATTGAGTAGCTGGTTAGAGAAAATAAACCTATAATTTTCTTTTTGTCCTAAAGCCAGCTGCTCAGTTTTGGATTCTAGACATTTCAAAGCAAAGGATCAAAGCCAAATTTGTAATCTCTCCTTTCAGCCTGGTTCTTCCAACTTTTATTCCTCTATCTTAGACAATGCTATCATTCATTCTTTTCCTAGTTTCATCATTTTGCCTGTCTATAGAATACTTTTCCAAGATGATTCACTTCTAATGTGGTTACTGTTTGGAATAGTTCTTAATCCCAGAACTTCTTGAGTACTGCTGTCATTCATGAGGAGGTCAAGAGAGGCATTTTGTCCAGTCCCCTTGTGAAAGAGTTCTGTCATTATGTCTAGAGAATATAATGGGTCATGCATTGGGAGTGCAAGTCTCATTGTAATATGCTTTGTCTTAAAGTGTTTGGCTATCTTCTCATTGTACTACAAAATGTAAGACTAAAATCAGTTAATAGGAATTGCCCCATATGGCCTGACCCTCATTTTTCTCTATGATTCTTTCTTACTCTCTGTGTGTTCCTGTCTTTTGATTTCACTCCTAGTTTATTTCAACCTCATAAATTCAACATTTTGTCGTATTTATGAGGTCCTTCTGCAGAGTCCTCTTTGGAAAATAATAATCCATGTCTTTTAACTAGTCATTATATCTCTCAGGTCCCCACACAATACCAAAGTAATAATGAAGAGCATGCCATGACATATATAACTGATTCGT
Organism: Dinomys branickii; assembly: GCA_004027595.1. Lineage (NCBI taxonomy): Eukaryota > Metazoa > Chordata > Mammalia > Rodentia > Dinomyidae > Dinomys > Dinomys branickii. The sequence continues at coordinate 6,794 of PVLD010000197.1, forward strand.
TGCATAAGATAATGGCAAAATAATATTTCGATATGTTTCGAACTAGTTAAATTTTTACCTAACATTTTTTATTTAAGAATGACAGAAAGTCATGAGATTAGACTGTAGTTTTAATCTGTCAATTGTATAGATTATATAGAAAAATATAGCTTTATTGATATGGCTTTTATACATTTATTCATAATGAGGTTGAAATATTGCTACGTTTTCTATTCATATGTTTTCATGTACTATTGGTAAAATAGCTACTATAAAATTTATTTCCAACTTATATTACCTGTCCTGAAAGACTACTGCAATACTCTTTAGCATACAAAATATTGTTAAATATTCAGAAAACATAATATTCTTAATATCTGGAATTTTAAATTTATACTCTCTGTTCTGTGTGGGCTAAAATAATAATTCTGAAGGATTTTTTTCTATATAGGAATCTATGTAAACTTATTGTAAAATGTAACAATCCCATTGTGAAGGTAAAAAGTCATGTCACCAAAAATCATTTCTTGAGCAATATTTAGTATGTGCGACCATAATTTGCACATTACCAAAGCAAATAAAATGAGTTGAAAGTGCTCCCCAGGATATCTCACCAATAACCTGAAAAGATTCTGGCAAAACATCTCTCCCAGAATGTCTTAGCTTATTCAGTGTTATTGTTCATATGTAAGGTTTCCATATTACCATCTGGGTTTTATTTGTGAAGCTTTTATCTGCTTTTTGCATGTTCATGCACCCTGTCCTTATTACCCCACACTGATAGGTGTAGAAGACCTCTGTTTCTTGGAAACACCTCTGCTCTTCTGTAGTTACCATCTCTCAACTATGCTCTCCTGAAATTGCACACTGACCCAATCCTCTCCCCATCTTCCTTCCTTATAAAAACAAAATGATTTCTTCAGTGATTTGTTCATATCCACGTAGGAAAAGAAATTACTGCTACCATTTCTGGTACCTTTTTCGATTTGTCTCAATTTTCCAGTTGGTTCTATTTTTTTTTTCTTCAGTAATAGATTAACCAATCAGATAAAACTCAATTATGGTCAGTGGATTAGAAGAATCCACTGTGAAAACTTTGAGGAGCTTTCCTGTAAGGAAAATTACCAAGGAAGACAGAACCTCTTTTATTTCTGGGTAGGATTGCTTTTTTACTTTGACTCTTTTGTGTATAACACAAAGACAATTTTTGTATATGGTCTTTCTCTGTATTCCTCTCTCTGTCTCTCTCCCTCTCTCCCTCTCCCTCTCTCTCTCTCTCTCTCTTTCTCTCTCTCTCTCTCTCTCTCTCTCAAATTTAGGTAAGGATAACACTTTTAGTTTCATTTTCATGCATGCTTAGCTGCATATTCTAACTTTAAAATATCCAGTTTAACATTTATTTTTCTGGTCCGCATTTGTTGCCTGGAAGTAATTCCAGAGACTCACTAAGGATGACACTGGCATGTAAGGCCATAGGAAACTCTTCTTACTTGCACTCACCAGCTTTTCCGTCACTCCAATCAAATCCCTGACAGAACACAACTTAAAGAAGGAAAGATTAATTTTGGTTCATGGTATCAGAGGATGCAGTCTGTGTTCAAGGGCTGCTGGCCAGAAACTTCAGGCAGAAGAGTGCGGCAGAGAGAAGCTTCCCACCTGCTCACAATTAAAAACCACAAAGCCAAAAACGAAGGAGCAGGGGACAAGATATACCATTCATGGTACACACTGGGGACTCCTTCCTACTGGAGCCACCTCCTAATCATCCCTCCAGCTGTGCTAACATCAACGCTTTAGGTTGCACCTGTAAACACTGCTACATTGGGAATCAAACAATCAGTACAGGGTCCTGTGGGAAACCCTTCATATTGAAACAACAGCACTACTTTATTGGATGCTATTCAATGTGACACGTTGACATTTGGAAAGCACGTTAGAATTGGGATGCTCAGTTACCGGGGCTAAGGGGATCTCAGTATTGCCTCCTAATATGCAATCTGCTTCACAGTGCATCCTGTACTCTTCCTTAAAAGACCCTTACTTTACCCTGCTCAGAGCTTGCAATGGTCTAAACTATGATCACCTAAATATATCAAAGCTGATATCTTCTGATATATTACACCTTCACCCTGACCCTAATTACTCCTCTCTTTATGGATGTCATGAGTCCCAGAACTTTTTCAAGGTAAATTTCAGAGACTTCTTTTTCCTTTGCTGGACTGTTTGCCCAAGGCCCATTTTCACTTTTTAATATTGTGATTCAGCAGCAAATCTTTCCCATTTCTTAATTCTTAGTCAGCATGGCCTATTGCATATCCCTGTATTTTGAGGACACTTTTTAACCTAGGATAGCATCCAACAATCTAATAGTAGATATTCACTGAATAATTATCAAATTAATAATTATAAGGAAAACTATTTCTTAGAAAATTATGAAATAACTACCTATGTTTCTATGTTTTACTTATTCTTAAGATATTTGTGATGTGTCTCCATAGTTTTAAATATTCAAAAGCATGTAACTTTTAAAATAACTCTTTAACAAACTGGGAAAAATGCCTAAGAAGAAATAAATGCTCTCAAATTTGCTGACTTTTTCAAAGAAGACAAGAACATTTATTTGAGAACAGAGCTATAAAGGGACAAGTTAATGTTCCGGTGAAAACTTCTGGGAGGCTGACACAGTCCATTAAAATGAAAGTATTTGGTCACTTTGCTGAATTACTTTGGAGAAAATCTCAGATCTTGAGGGCTTCTTTCTGAAGATGAGAGAATTTCATATAAGATACACATTTCACATAGTTTAGGATTGACTCTGCCTTCTCAAAGGAGGCAGTAAGTCCCTTTTATAATGGAAGAGAGTGTTGATATTCACATGTTCACTATTTTTACCTGCAAAGATCTCAAGTCGGAAAGCAAATGTACTAATAAAGGACAAACATTGAAAAAAAAGAGAGAAAGAGTAGGTAGAGAGGATGGGGGACAGTTTCCAAAAGTAACATATAATGCAAAATTATGAAATTTATAATTATTTTTATCATGACACTCAAAAGTAATTATCATTCTATTTTTAGTTAAAATTAAGATTTCTTAATTCTAATGAACAAAATCTAGTATAAGTGTAAGTTCTTGCAATTGCTGATGCTTTAATCTCTTTGTTTAAAAAATAAACACCATAAAAGTAGTAGAAATGTATCATTTCTAAAACAAGAGTTTTATGATATGTAGCTATTTGTGAAATGAATTCCCTAGTACTGTGTAATATCTGACTGAGAAGACCAAAAACAAATACACACAATATTAGCTTGCAATTTTAACTTCTACATGTTAATGAGTTTCCAGATTATAAACAGTGACTTCATTTTTTCTTCAGGCATGTCAGTTTCCTATGCAAATTGGACCACAGTAAATGATTTTAAAAAGTCTTTTATTTTTCCAGAGAGTGATTGAATTAACATATTGTCCTTTTTAGCAGTTGTCATGCAAGTGATGATATATTATGGATTTCATTTTGCTCGGCATTTAGCAACATTTTAGCAATTAGCTATTTAATTAATTATATGCTTCTTTGTTTTAATTTACTTTTCAGGTACATGAATATTACTTAAAATATTATCTTTTCACTTTCTGTTGTGTTTGTTCCATTACCACTTTTATTTCCCATTGTTTCCCTCAGATGATCTTTCTGGTTATTTTTTATTGCATAGACAGTGCATAGCAAGTTGAGAGACAAAGTAATATATATATATATAATACAAATACAATAACATACTACATAGCACATATATAGTACTGAGCACATTGAATATGTATATTGCATACAAAAATGATTATACTAGTTTGGTTAAAGTTATCTTCCCAACTTCCAGGAATAATGCTTGAGTGAAGAAGCTGGTGTTTTATTTCTTATGTACTCTTGTGATCACACATAAAAGTACTTAATGAGTAATAGACAATTATGATTGATGGTTTAATTTCAACAATAATTATTCTACATTTTCTTACTATAACATTAAGCAACCAAATAGCATTGTTTTATTCCAAATAGGATTCACTTCTATTTATTTTATACTTATAAGAGGTCTTAAGAAGCTCTTTAAACATAAAATTTTACAATCTTGCTCATAGCAATGAATCAAGACAAATGGGTAAGTCCGTTGAAAGTTATAAATACAAAATATAGTTATTAGAGAATTTAATTAGGGTAATATTTACCAAAATAATTTTGATAATAACAGTTATTTGGGCAAAACATAAAACATCTGAAAGATTTTAGTCTCTAAAGGCAATTTTACTTGAGGAGATGTGTTGTACACATAACAGTAGTAGCATGTTCTATTTTATTTTCTCAGTGACTAATTACACAATGAAAAATATTTCCCTCTTTCAGGTTGTTATGGTTTATACATTGTGTCAACTTGGGGAGGCTAGAGGTTTGGCTGAGTAACTCAGTAGGAAGCCAAGGGGCTCACTTTATATACATTCTGAGCCTGTGGAAGAGGAGGGCATGGAGACTGTGTAAGAGCTGCACACCCCCTGGGTGGGGGTAGGCTGTTTACAGTTAAGGGAAGGAAAGAGGCTGCTTGCAGCCATTCCTCCTTTTGTGATTGTTTTTGCTGTGCTCTGCTGCCATGAACAGTTTGCCCTCTGCCATGTGCCACTCTGCCTCTGAGTCAGCCAAGTATGGACTTAAACCTCCAAAAACTGTAAGCTAAATAAACCTTTCTTTCCTTCATTTTGGGCATTGGGTATTTTGTCTCAGAAAAGAGAGAAAAGTAACCAACCCACAGGTATTCTTATTAGTAGTAAATTTTGCACTGCAATGCTCTTGGTGACATTGGCAATGTGGTACTGCCATTTAGCTTCTGCTATTCTAGGCACCTATGAGGAAAATGAAATTAGCAACCCTGCTATAGGCACTATTTTGAATGATCGCATTTGACATACTAAGGTAAATAACCAGAGGGCATTTAAGGATGTAGGTACTTCTTTTCTAATGTTCAATGCTCAGGTAAGGACTATATTTTGTAGCTTCTTACATAATATAATAGAAACACATGTGTAACACTTGGGGTTCCTTCATTTACATAATGCAAGGTGAGTTCCAGTATCCTAATGTCATTAAAGATAGGCTAACCCCAGAAAAGAATTCACTCAACAAAACAGGCACCTCCAGAGTTTAAGATAACCCATCTCCCACTTAGAACCAAAGATTCTGGAGGAGAGAAACTCCTGTCTCTTCTGACAAGGGAAGGTCTCTACTGCTACTGACATCTGTGGTTCAGAGTAAGAGGGAAAAGATTGTTAGTTTCATCTGAGTCCACCAGATGTTCCCTTTCCAAGTTGTAGTCTTTCCCAATCCAGACCCTAAATTAACATACAAACCTGATGAGACCAAGTTCACTGATCTATCATAATACATCAGCAGATGAAAAGTTATTTTTTAAATTTTGGCCTTTACAGTTCGTATGATATGAGAGCATGTATTTTTATATCCTCTCAATCACGATGCTATGTTAAGTGCTATGGCTTGAAATGAGAGCTTTGGACCTGACTCATCTTGAGCTTTTTATAAACTGTTCAGCTAAAAGCTGTTCTTGTACCACAGCCCTTACAGGCTGCTATCGACCTCACTACTTCCAAGAAATCAAACAAGCAGTTGATAGCACCCCCAAAGCATGCACTGTTACTTTAATACCCGTTACTTAAGGACATTCAAACATCGATCATAATGTAATCAGTAATTACATCTTCAATATCCGGCTGACTAGCATATAAATTTCAATCAGCAAAGACCTTGGTCATAGTTTGAAGCCCAGTGACACAAAAGAATCCACTCCCAGATGTCGTATGCATGGATCTACCACCTGGTGCCTCTACAACCACAATTCTGTCAGGCGGTGGAGGGGGGCATCCAGACAGAAATAAATAAATAAATAAAAGTCAAGCTGCATGAATAGGGAAAGTAATAAATAATAAATATTTATCAACTGGCAAAACATTCACTTTAATGCACAAACGGAAGTCAAAAGAACAAAGAAATGTAGCACAGGATTACAAATATGGGTGAGATGCACAAGTTCAGAGAGTAGATTTCTCTGCATCTGCTGAGACTCAGATTTGCCTGGAGGTGGTGTGGCTATAGACTACAAAGGACAGAGAATCTCACTATTATCCTATGCAGAGGCAGGCAAGGACACTGTGGCCAGGGTGTCAGTGGCAGGTCAGGAGCTCTCCAAGATGGTCTGCCCTAAAGGTGGCTGCAGAGTTAAGGGGAAGCGATGTGTATCATTGCAGAATTGATTTGGGCGTTGCTTATAGTAGAGCCGCTGAAACTTACTGCAGGTGACATCTGAATATTTACCGCGCTTCCCCACCATCGTGCCAGCTGACAAAGGACAAGTGCTTCTGAATTCTAACTTCCACATTCAAGTAGAGCTGAATACGCAAAAACAAGTTGCTAATCAGCACAGAATCTCACTTAGAGTTGGTCCACATGTTGACACTAAATGAGCAAGAACGTCAAAATAGCTGTAATAAAATGAAGAAAATAGGCAAAAGTGTAACAGCGGGAAATTGTGGAAAAAATAATAGAAATGGGTAGAAAATATGTGCATAACGATGGTGAATCATAACAATAATGTACAAAGTTCTTTTTCAAGCCTAGGCTAACACTAGAATTTTAAAACAAATGTGATTAACACACATAAACACTACATAGTGAGTTCACAGAGCCCTAGCAAGAGGCATTTTTTTTTCATTTTTGAAATGGCATAAAAGTTCTTCATAATTATGGGGTAACGTGGTGTTTTGATATGGGGATATATTGTGTAGTGTTAAAAGTAGAGTAATCATCTCTCTCTTAAAATATATTTCTCTGTGGCCAAAATTCTCAAAATCCTTTGCTATCACTCTCTCAAATTACACTTCACGTTACTCTTACTCCTGTTCACTCTACTTTGCAGCAGGACATCAGAACCCATAACCTGCACATCACTGAAATCACTTCTGCCCCTCCGCTTACTCTTCCTGGTGTCTGGCAATGATGTCTAATCTCTACTTCTGTGAGATCTGCTTTCTTAGTTCCACATATGACATGATCATTTTATTTGCCTTGCCTTACCTGGCTAACTTTCACTAACATTAATAATCTTCAAGTCTTCAGTGCTGTGACAAGGACAGAATTTCATTCACTTCTACAGCTGAATAGCGTTCCATTAAGCATGTATATCCCATTTGTTCATATATTCACCAGCAATGGATATTTATGTTGTTATTTCTTGATGTTTGGGAATTCAGCTAGAATAGACACAGGAATGCAGAGATTCTTCCAGCATACCGGCTACATTTCTGACATAGACGTACACAGTGCTCAGATTGCTGGATATGCAGTTGGTCTATTTTTAGTCTTTAACAAAGCTTCATACTGTTGTCAATAATGACAAAGCAACTAATATTCCCTCTGAGTCTCAGTGAACTTGAGTGCAAGTTAACAGAAATTGTCTGAATTGAAATAAACATAAGAATAGAAAAAGCATACAAAGGACATCTGAAGCCTGTAACTAACAGCAAATGGTAACACAGATGTACTTTCGAATTCCCAGAAGACCAAGAAAATTTTGGGAATATTTGATTGTGCAACTGCTAAGTTTTCTTTAACACTTCTGAAATGTCAATTCTTTCTAAATAACTCTATAAGTCTATTATAACCCAAAGCCATCTACATATATTGTTTTAAAAACTTCAACAGCATGAATCTAAAACATCTATGAAAATGGAATGATTTTAACCAAATAATATTAGGAAAAAAAGGAAGAATTATATTACCTACTTTCAAGATTTCTACAAAACTATGGCAAATAATACAAGGGGACAATTTAAATCGAACAGAAGATTGGGAATTAGACCTCAGGGTATACAATCAATTATTTTATGCTGCAGCACTGAATAGACTTAATAAAGATCCAGTAGACACTTACAGAGTTGTGCTGACCACAACAAAATGCATGAAAATAAACCTCAATTTCTGTCTCAGTCTGTGCACAAAGTGCACTTGAGAATGCACTTTGAATTGAATTGCAAATAAAAGTAAGATAGAAATACAAAACTTTATATATATATAGAGTAAGCATGTAGCAAAATATTTTCTCAATTTTACAGAGATAAAATTAATACGTAAAAGAAAAATGCTAACATAAGGACACTGGTTTATGAGATTTGATAATAATTTTGAAACTTTTATGCATAGCAAAAGATAATTAAAATCATACATCTACACAAAGATTTGCATATATGTAAGCTTTACTATAATAGAGACAAATTTAAAGCAATGTAAATGTCCACCAGAGGAGGAAAGTTTAGCACATGTGTGTAACAATAATTAAGGATGAATAATAGGTAAACATGGAAGTATGAATTAACTACCCACAAATATTGCATTGATTTAAAGATACCAGTTTCAATGTTTCTGCAAAGTTCTCTCTGTATGCCACTTAAGTACAGCTAAATTAAGCATCATAACTCTGTTGCCTCTGGCAAGAGGAATAGGGCATGGATTAGACAGGGATGCGGTAAACACTATGGGATGTGTAAGTGGTCTATATTTTGTTTTGCATGGTGGCTGCACAGGTGTATAAAATTTCAGCTAATTATTCTATAAGCTAAATAGTTAAGATCTTTGCATTTTATATTATGTAAATAGCACCTTAGTGAAAATAGAAAACACCTAAAAACTAATACAAAGTACTCAAACTCCTTGTAAAGTTCTTGTAAACAAATGTTTCTCTCCTTGTTCTCTTGGTTACAATCTGTTGTGAAAAATTTCCCAGTCTGGAGGAATGGGATCTAAAAGGGTTTAATTCTCCCACTCCTTTTACTCCTGTCTTGTCCATATTTGGCAAGTCAGGAGCCTAATATTTTCAAAGTACTGAAAGAGTGGTAAAAGAATAGGACATTTTTACTGGGCTTTTTTTTGTTTCATGCTCCCAACTTAATTTTTTCAACCAGAAGTTAGAGGATATGGGTTAAAAAAAAAAAAATTTGTGGCTTTGGTTAAATTTTTATGGTTTCACAAGTAGCTAAGCTGACATATACCCTTCTGTCTCTATTGTGATTCCTCAGTGAAATTTCTATCCATGGTCACATTCCACAGGTATTGTATAGCAATTAATTCATGTTTGTCTGTAAACTTTGTCCTAAAAACATCTGAGAGGCTGTTCTCAATTTAGTCACCTTTCTCCTCTGTTTCCTGTTTGATGGAATCTTCAGAGATTCCATGACCATGCCTGAGAAAGTGGTAACTGCAAATTTTCATTCATTGCTCTAAAACAAAAACAAAAACAAACAGAAACAAAATTCTTTTTGCCCCTCCATTCTATTAACTTCTTTATGTTTGTGTGAGGATTTTAGAACAGTGGGACTAATTGTAAAATATATTCTTTTTCCAATTTATCCATTCATGCTTTTATCCATTTCAGAAATCATACTATCTATAAATATACATATAACTTTAAATCTATCTAAAACTACAAGTAGACTGAACTAGGTTGATCCTATCTATCCTGTAAGACAGGTTCTAACCCGTGTTGGCTGTTCAAGTAAATTGGAACATTTATAAATATACTGGATAGTAACTACTGTGTTCTGAAACATTTCATAAGTGTTTAAATTTTTGGTTAAATATATTTAAAATATTTCCAAACAGTACTTCTATTAGATGGGTATGGTATACTTGTCTGTCCGTGTGTGCACATAGTAGTAATGGTGGTTACTTTTGGTATATTGTATTGGTAGATACTGAGCTGTGTAGTGTTGTATTGCGGTAAGCCATGGTCTTTTTTCTTGAAACTTCTGGATAATAGATTGAAATCCCAAATGCCATGAAGGAGAATCCAACATTGCTATGGTGGTAAGAGATTGAAAATGGTATTATCATAGCCCCCACAACTGACAAATACAGTAGTTTCTCTCAAATACTAAACCTAGCACTTTAACACAGTTCTGAGTCATTTATATTTTGATAGTCTTAAAAATTTTGAAAGCAAGTTTTTCCATTCTTCTTTGGAGGTCTTTTTATATAATCTGTTACATTTGTAAAAGTTTAGTTTATTAGTATTTGTGTATAGTACATAATGTTTATATTCCTTGGGATAAGTTCAAACATGTACCTAACACATCTTAATTCCTTTTGCCATTCCCCTTTCAAAAGTGTTAGGGTCTGGTGTAGCAGACATTGCTACAATAATCAAAAGCTCTTATGAGTTGTGTTGCTATAAACATAGATGTGCTTCTATGTCTGTAATGTGACTCCTTTAACTTTTTCAGGAAAATCCCTGCAAGGGAATAGCTGGGTAGAATGGAATTTCTCTTCAGTTTTTTGAGGATTCTGCACACTGATCTCTGTAACAGCTGTACTAGCTTACATTCCCACTAACGATGAAGAAAGTCTCATTTCTTCTCCCTACAATCTTGCCAGGATTTGCTATTATTTGTTTACTTGATGATAGCCATTCTTTCTGGAGAAAGATGAAATCTTAGTACTGTACTTCACTTTGCATTTCTCTAATGGTCAGATAGATTAAACAGTTTTTGCACATGTTTATTGGCTATCAGTACTTATTTTTCTAAAAACTTTCAGTTCAATTTATTTGCTCATTTTTTTTGGGGGGCGATGGTCTCGGTTTTGAGTTTTTTGTATTATATCTATTATGTTTCTATCTGAGGAGTAGCAAGCAAAAACTTCTTTCCCAATATGTAGGCTATCTCCTCACTCCATTGGTTGTTTCCCATTCTGCTGCAAAATCTTTTTAATTTGAAGCAATCCAATTTCATGATTCTTGATACTATTTTTTGAGTAATCAGAATTTTGTTTAGAAATTCCTTGTGTATGAATTTGTCTTTGAGAATTTTACCTAATCTGCCTTGCACAGACTGTTTCCATTTTGGTTTCTAGATATATGATCTATTACTTAGCACACAGTGGTAGACACGGTTCTATAGTCAGTCCTTTGCCAATGCATAAGCAGTTTTCCCAGAACTATTTCGTTGAGAGGCTCTTGTTCTTTCTGCATATGTTTTTAGCCCTTTTGTAAAATCTCAAACTCTTTAATGTGCTGGGGTTATTTCTCCATCCTTTTATCTGTTCCAGTGATCCGTGTGTTTGTTTTTGTGCTGGTACCATGATGTTTTTATTACCATAGCTTTATAATATAATTTAAACCTAGGATTTTGATGATTCATCCTTTGCTCATTTTGCCCAAGATTATTTTTGTCATTCTGAATCTCTTCCGTATGAATTTTAGGATTGTTTTTATCTAGTTCTGCAGGGATGTTTTTGGTATTTGGATTGGGATTACACTATATATATGTGCGTGTGTGTATGTGTGTGTGTGTGTGTGTGTGTATGTGTATACACACATATATATATATATATAATTTGTATATATCTGACAATTCTGATAACATTGATTCTGCCTGTATTGGAACAAATGATATCTTTCCATTTTATGATGTTCTCATTAATATCCATTTAGAGTACTGTAATTTTCTTTTAAAGGCCCTTCATTTCATGGGTTAATTCCTAGTATATAATTTTTCTGGAAGCTATTTTGACTAATATTTTTTTCCTAATTTCTTTTTCCTGGGCTCATTATTGTTGTATTTAATTTGTTAGTTTTTTAGATTAAAACTATTTATTAAACATTGCTTTTAAAAACGATCTTATTTAAGTTTGTGTGTTGATTTTCTGTGTTTCTACCTTTCTGGATCAGTTTATAGGTTCCGGGATTCAGTGGTGGAAGTTTTGGGATCTATTGGGTCTGTACCAAGGATTGTTTAGCTTCCTCCTTTCCTAATCCTCTTACCTCATTGCCTTTGCCAAAGTTTTGAGCACTCTATGAAATAACAGTGGTGACGGTAGACATCCTTGTCTTGTACCTGTTTATTGAGGAAAAACTTCTTTTCTGACTAGAAAATTCAACACATTCCTCACTGAAAGCATGACTTAAATTCCAATAACTGGCTTTGGAACATATTTTTTAAGTGAAGTCCAGTCATGTTGGAGAGAAATGGCGATATAATTGTTTCTCTGGAGTCATTATTAGCAGAGTAACATCTTAATGTGTGAATGAAAAGGTGTGAATGGCAAGTGGAAAATGGACATTTCCAGCTGATATAGACTTAGAAGGCAGACATTAAGATAATTAGACATGTATCTTATTTTGGTAAAATTGAAACTATTCACTTGAAAATAGATTTTAACAAAAGAAACATAATATATTACAGGTATGAACATTTTTATCTTACTTTAAAGTTTTATATAGCAAAATACTTTAGTCTGAGAATGACAGGAATTGATGCAATAAAACTTGTCACATTTCAAGCTGGGAGGAAAATCTTGATGCGCTAACCTTTTGTCAAATGCACAGAGGGGAGAAGCAATTGGAATTAGTGTTAAAATTTAGTTAGCTGTTAAATGGCTGCTGTTGAATTTTGGATGAACAGGACTTTCTCCCTCTGAGAATGAACTTCTTACTTCAGATCAAACTGAGAAAACAGCTGGTGGTGTGAAAGGTAGCTATGCATTGTGTGACACCAACTCTCAGGTCAATGGTTTGATGTTCCCCAATGGCGGTATGAGCGGGAATCCAGTGTTCATGACAAGTACAAGTGAATATGTCTTTTTTTCTATTTTATTTAGGTAATCTAGTCAAAGTGTTACTTTTGCCACAGAAATGTCTCAAGAATAAAGGAAGATGTTTCAATGTTTTCTAAGGCTGAAAAAATATTTTAAGTAAATTACCTGTAAATCAAAACTAATACCATGAAATTGCCTAAATATGTCAAATATTTCTTTTGAGAATTCAGAGATCAAAAATAGCTACCAAAATAGTTTCTCCTTTCCAGATGAATTATGCAATATATTCACATTTAAATAAACTATTTAAGTTTCAAGTAAATTCTGGAAGAGGAATAAGCATATTTAAAATGGTGGAATTTACATTTTTTAAAATTGACTTTTCTTATATTAGGAGCATTATGAATTTATAAATAAAAGCATATTAAATATTTCACATATAAATTTCCATATGAGCTGCTTTTATATATGTGTACATACAAAATTGCTTTAAATGTTATTTCATCACGTTTTCCTGGTATCTTTTGATTCATTATACAGTCATTTGAAGTACAGAAATATATTTCTGTATAAAAAATGTGGCCACAACCACAGTAGTATTACACAGTTTGATAGTATGATGCATTGGTCAAAAGTCTTCCAAAGATGTTATACGCAACACCTCCCTGTGGTATATACTATTGGTTTAATATTTTAATTTGGCATCATGTGCAAAATGAAGCTCATGGAAGATATACACAGGATCACCAAAAGAGGTAACTCAAAATTTTTGGTACAGATCTGAAGAAACTGAAGTCATACTGAAGTTTTATCATAAATATGCATTCATTATGTTTCAGATGGACTATGTGATGTTAAAATGTTTTTAGAGGTAAAGCAAGACTACAGAAAACAGGTTTGTAGTCTCTTTTGTCTTATAAATCAACTCTCTGTAGTATTACTTCTGATTCCACAAATTTAACTTTTATCAAATATTTATCCACTCATTCAGGTCTCTGCTGTCTCCATGAACTTGCACAGAATTCCTCACTACAGTGGGAAGTTCACAGGTAGAGGCTTTGCCTGTTTTACTTCCTGACAAATCCTTAGCATCTAATGAGGCCTGGGTTAGTAAGTACATGCTCAAAAGTTGAGAATGTGCAATAAAAGAAGATAACCCATTAAATCAGGAACGGAAATGTTTGTGTCTTCAATAATCTCTTAGTGAGATTGAAGTTTTAAATGTGGCCTATAGAAGGCTTTATGCTGAGGGATTTGGGTTTTTTTTTTGTTTTTTTTTTGGCGGTACTGATGCTGAGGGATTAAGTTCCTCATCCACTCATGCTTTTACCAAGAGAAGATGTACTACTTTTAATTAAAAGAACACACATTACAAGTTACCCAATAGGTAGAGCAAAGGTGAAGAAGCTGTTGGCATGGTAGATTTCCAGCACCTATGGCACACCCTCCTCTTATCTCTCCTGCACATTTATCAAGGGCTTAGTGCTTAGCCTTGAAGTCCAGCCAACAGAGAACTCAGACTGGTCATTTGACAATGTGATGCTGTACATAGAGACCATCGCTCTGCGAACTCCATCAGTTTCCTGAATTTGTAAATTTGTGTGAATTTGTTGTTCTCAGGGAGTTTGAAATATACCACTCAAAGTGGTTCCTGACACATTTTTCAGTCAAAAAAAAAGATATAGCATCACTGATAAATGGAGACTATCAAGTCTGTTCTTGGATGGACTTGCAGGCAAAATTTCAAATACATATATGTATATACTTCTTTATATATATATATATATATATACACACACACACACACACACACACACTTTATACCTCTTTATATATATATATATATATATATATATATATATATATATATACCACTATATACATAAAAATATATACACCTCTTCCTATTTTTACAATATTTGAAATACAAAATAAAAGTAATGGGCTATTCATTGTGTTATGCAGAGAAAAGCAAAATATATGAAAATATATTCTTTTGTTCTTCTTTATTACATCATTTCCCTTGGAAATTTCTTTTTTTTTAACCTTTTTTAAAAGCTTATATAAAGTCCCATTCTATTTAAAACTCTATTTAAAAAGAGCAGTACTATCTTGTGGAGGATTCTGGTACAGCAAGCTTCACCAGGCATAAAGATGCTAAATGTGCTGTGCATAGACATGTGTGTTTGTGTGTGTGTGTGTGTGCATGTGCTTGTGTATGTCATTGTAAAGCTTTTAAAGGAGTTGAAAGGTGCTATCAGAGTAACAACATAGTAAACAACATATTTTGAAATAAAGATCCTCAAAGTAGTTTATGTTTAAAGTGGGGTTATGTGAAGACTTTCTAAAGAAATGCAGTACTTTTAAAGCAGTTATTACCAGACCATCCATTTCTGTAAGCACAATTCCATAAAATATTCTTGAAGCTAGCAGTGTCTGCCATTTTGTCCTTTCCTCCTTTCCTACTACCAAAATCATGCCTTGCTCTTTTGTACTAAATTCAGCCAGGCAGAGGCAAATGCCTATAATCCCAGTACTCTGGGAGGCTGAGTCCAGAAGATTCATGTTCCAGCACAGCCTGTGCAATCTAGCAACTTGAAAAGAACCTGTCTGAAAATAAAGTGACTAACTAGTAATTAAAAGGGATGATGATGTGTCTCAATAAGAAGTATTTGCATTCAATTCTTAATATGAAAAAAAAAGATTCAGAAGTATTGTATTACTCTCCAAAACCCTAGTGGCACTGGTGGCTGATAATACATACTTTAGTAAATCATGTAGTTTCCAGAGCATTCCTTTTCAACTAGTTGGCAATCACCTGATATCATTTTCAGAGAAAATAGGCTTCAAAATACTGTCTTTAGTAAGGTGTTAAACACAACTTTTGTTATGTTCTTTGAGAAGGATCTAAAGATGGGAATAATGTTGCTTTGTAAAACATTTTCTTTTGTCCCATCTGTATTTTTACAAGGAATTATACTTATTTCCATATGCCTAATGCAAAAATTAGACACTGATCCTAAACTATGTCTCAGTCAAGCAAGGAATGATAATCACAAGTCATTTTATGTGTAAGGAAACCTCATCGATCTGAAACATTTTTAAAAACATTAAACATGAATAACTAACTATATATAACAATTTTATTAATCATACACTCATCATAACAAGACAGCCTTAGGAAGACAATTATCTTCAAGCCATATGAGCACAGAAAATACATTTTTGTTTCTAATTTTATTGTAATTAATCATAAAAGAGTATTAATAAACTACTTGGAAAGTAAATGTATTATAGTACGCTTTTAAAAGTAGAATAAAAATAAAAATCCAAAGAGAAAAACATGTAAAATGTGCAATTGTTAATTGATAACTTTTCCAAGTACAACTAAATGAATAATGTACTCTGTAAAAGAGTAATATTTGTAGAGTACTGAATTTTGTAACTTTTGAAACTCAGAAGATTTATAGTATAATTTTCAATATTAATTTGGAAATGGGAGAGGAAAAATCGTCCAATTATCATTCAGGAGTGTGGCAAAATAAATGAATCCAGGTCCATGTACAAATCACACGTGACAAAAGCTGTGTATTGCCTTGTGTTCCACACTGTGTTCTTCACCTCATATAACTGGTGGGGCTACCGAGGGTCCAGCCCTCACCCAAGGATCCTATTCACACTCCCATACACAGGGCTGAAATCATACTTCCTGCAGCGAGCCACAGTGTTACTGGGTGTGCACACCAAGGGACAAAGCAACCTACCTCACTTCTGCACAAATAAACTTGCTTGAATTCCATTTGGACTCTTTTTTTTTTTTAAGGAAAAATAATTGCTGTCAAAGAAACTGTTTCTAATGAAAGTTACACCTCCTTAAAATTAATTTTCAAATCTTCAAAGGCAAGTTCTTGAAAATTGTATTAGTAAGTAGTAATGTGTGTACATGCTTTCTGAAGGTGAGCTCATTTAATTAGGTAAATTCAGAGCTCGCTAAGCATTAACTGCGTATGGCTTGTAAACTACAGGTGAATTCTATTTAATTCTTTTCAAAATATTTTGCAGTTTAACTTTTCACCGTTGAAAATTCAATGATTGTGAAAAAGGGACCTTGGTCTCCAAATAGAAGACCACACATGAGGAGCAGGAAAGGACCAGCCACCAAGCCACAAGTAACTGAGCTCTGAGTAGTGATGTAAGCTTCGAATAATTTTATGTGTTACAGAAACTGGTATCTGTAATTTTTCTTATTTTCCTTTTTTTAGTGCATGTTTGTCAGACATTGACCTAACATATCTTTATTCCTATATACGCTCTCTTTTGCTTCCCATCTTGAATTTTTTCTTAATTTTAAGATTAAATTTCCTACTCTACATGCTGTACATTTCATAAATCATGTAGTTCCCAGAGCACTTCTTTTAAATTAGTTGGCAATCATTTGTAAAATCTTCAGAGGAAAGAGATTTCAAAATGTTGTCTTCAGTAAGGTGTCAAATACAATTTTTGATATATTATTTTAGACAAAATAAATCAAATAAATGGCATGATTATTTCACAAGACATAAAAAGGTAAACATTAGCTACCTTGAAGGCCGAGACAGGAGAACAATGAGAATGATCCAAGTCTGGGCAATTGGTGAGACTGTGTCTCAAAAAGGCAAGAAAAAATAAATCAAAATCTGACATGTGGCTCAGTGTGGAGATCCTAGTGATATAAGCCTGTAATCCCAGCATTCTGGGAAGCTGAAGCAGGAGGATCAGAACTGTGAGCCCAGCCTGCCGACAGAGGGACTTAGAAGATGCTATTTCAAGCTAGAATTTTAGAAAAGGAGATGTGGTTCAATTCAGGGGGAGAGTGATTAAGTGAAGCCCTGATTCAATCCCTTTTACTACAAATAAAACAAAATAGAGCTTGAATGGCACTTTAATGGGTGACCCCATGACATGTGAATAACAGAATGAAAGCAGAAATCTCCTCATATCCACCATAATGCACCAGGGATAGGATATATTGGGTTCATACGATAATCATATTCTGAAAGCAGAACTTGTACAACTGAAGCAGCTACAGTGAAAATGCAAAAGCACGAGGAAGCTACACATGCATTTATCCACTTGGCAGGCAAACTGCACGGTGCATAGAGATGATTCAAAACAGCCACAGGTGAGCTTTACCAGGAATTGCTCATTGTTAAATTTCTGTGCATTTAGGATTTGTTTTGAAAACAATATTTTCTTTCTATTTTCTCTGATGGAAGTAGCCCCATTCAGTACAGTGCTACATTGAAAACCAGATTGACAAGTTTTGGAAGAGGTTGAAAGTGAATCAGTAAGTGACTCACACATGAATGTTGCTGCTGTTGCTGCTGCTGCTGTGATGATGATGACTTCAATGTTGCTTATGTGCTCCCAGGATTCTGTAATAATGAAGTGGAGCAAGAATTGGCTGATATGGACACGGATAACGCAGGACTTTTGTTTCATACAATGAAGAAAACTGCAGTGTGAATACGTATTTGACCAGTTGAAATGATAAAAAAAATGGCCACAGAACCAAATGAAAGGAGCTAATGTTAATATAATGAGAATCTTGACAGTGTTGAAACCCATTGGATGGAAGGCTGGCAAGACCAATGTTGGAAGTGTTTTTGTAACAGGCAAAATGCAACAAGATTCTGTGAAATATACAAATACTGAGATACAAGTAAAATATTCTGTGTGCACCAATAGCCATAGTTTTTCATGACACCTCACTAGGTAACTGAAAGCATTCATAGGTCTGCAGGGCTTTCTCATGGTTATAGCAGGAATGTGAAGAACTTATGGAAAAACAGTGGCTATGAGCTTGAGAGCTGTAGAATAACAATGACACTGAGATTTGGTTTTCCTCAAAATTGCCTGAGGTTTCATGACCAAAAACCCCCACCAAGAAAGAAAAACAAACAATAATTAGGCTGTTATCTGCTCATTGAGAGATTTGTAATTATCAAAAACAATTTACATACCATATGAATACATGACTACTGATAAACATCTTGCAGCATTTCATGGTCACTGTAGCTTCAGGTAATGTATCTCTCCCCCAAAACACCTTCAAAATATGGTATAAACAATTATGCCCTTGTAGATGCAAAATCTTATTATGTTTGCAATTTAGAAATTTATCCTGGGACTCAGCTACCACGTCATTATTCATATAGTAATAAACCAAATGGTATTGAGAACAGACTTGTTGTTCCCATCCCCCAAACTAATAAGAATGTGACATTTGACAGTTGGTTTACCAGTATCCAATTGAGGTTGCATTTGCTACAGAGCACAAGTTGATCAGCATATAAATTTTGCCACAGAAACAAAGTAGAAATTCCAAATGAAATAATGTAATTTCAAAATAGTACTATCTTTGGATTTCAGAAAGATATAATACTGGCTCATATATGGCAAAGTAAAACAAACTAGTACTGCTCATGTCAATATTGCACTATGATGGAAATATTGATACGAAAACATGGACAAAATTAAAGTCCAAAATAACAACTTTGTGCAACAAATTCAAAGGCAGAGTAAATGTATTGATGAGTTATGCAACAACTATGATGTCATTCAGAACCTGAAGCATTGGCCAGTGGTTGTGTTTTATTCACCACTAAACAAATGTGACATAAATAGTTTGATAATTTACAAAGAAAATAACAACTGCAAAATAACACAGAGAAATGTCCTTACAAAATTGCAACTGGAGCTCATCAGGGATCACTTATAGCAGAGGAAAAACAAAGTGGTTCTTTCCAGGGAACTATGCAAAAAAATCGTGGGGCACCCTGGTGAGCTGACAGGTGAACAGCAGTTGTAACATCACAAAGACACACTATGACAAAAGAAAAATCACAAAGATGTCAACTTGCCTTACAAAAAAGGACAGGAAAACAATGCATATACCCTATCAATGTGATATTTGTCTATGAAACATGCAGTTTTCATGTGTGAAGAATGTCTTGGGTGTGACAGTTGAAACAGAGACTATTTCTGTGGTAGGCTGTTTTTGTATTTACATTGTGCTTCAAATTGGTTTTTATTTCTGATGTTATCTTTTAGATTTTGTAAGCAAACAAATAGCTGACAAGAAAATATTGATATCTATTCTAAGCACTCATTACATAATTGATATTTTATTTTATTGATATCTTATTTTCCTTTGTAGCACACATTGTACATTGTAGTAGGAAACTCCTGACAAAACAGGAAGACAAGAGGAGTGATATTAATAGCCTGTCATACCAGAAAGGAAAGTAAGCACATGTGCTGTTAGTGTAAATGAGACGTACGTAAGACATGCAGTTGTCTGTGAAGACTGCCTTGGGTTTGATATGTGAAGTAAACATTAATTTTCTTGAGTTTTATTGGTATTTCACTATGGTTCATATAGTAATTTATTTCTGATGCTATCTTTTACATTCTGTAAGCAAGCACACATCTGATGTGAAAATGTTGATGTTTATTCTCAATGCATAACATATGAGGAATTTAATACTTAATTTCATGATATTTTATGTTCCTGTAAATGGCACATTGTACAATGTAATAAGAATCTACTGACAAAAGAGCAAGGCCAGTGAGATATCAAGTATGTCCTACAAAAAGTTCAGGAAAGCAAAACACATGTCTTGCTTTGCATGAACAAAGCCCTGAGTTTGATCCCTAGTACCACAAAGAAAATAAAAATGTATGAGCTTCGAGTTCATTTAAACGTATGTAAAACATTGATGGGGATTATAATGAAGATATATTACCTCTTTTAATTGTTGAGTGATTTAAATTACATAAAATCATAAATTATTAAAAGTTGATAATCATACACACACACACACACACACACACACACACACACACATATATGAAAGACAAATTTTTGAAAAATGTTAGCCAGGTCATACAGTCATTGACCTACATTTCAGCGTTAACTCTCCTTTAAACTGTAAAATAATGTTATGAGATTATTTCCCCTCTTATTAGTTGAGATGATTCAGCTGAAAATCAGTGAGTTAAGTAGCTTCTTTGAATTTTGAAGCCAGTGAGTTCTATGCACAAAACCCATGTGTATTGGATCCTACGATGCCTGACTTTTCCACTGCATCACTCTCTTCTGTCCCAATTCAGTTGGTTTGCTTGTTTTAACCTCAGTCCATTCTTATTAATTTCCTATTCTTTTTATTGAGAGTATCATAAACTGTGTCCATTTAAAAGATACAGACTGAGGGGCTCCAGCAGGCGTTGTTCGATCACTCTCACTGCCTGTCCATACCATTTCCCTCCACCCCTCAGCCAGCAAACACCCTGATCGTGTCAGTGCGGATCAGCTCTTTTGTATAAGTGGCATGTTACAGAGCCATCAGCATGGCTCACATCGTCTACCCCTTAGCATATTGATTCTAAAACTCCTCTGTTGCTGTACGTACCACAGTGGTTCCTTTCAACTGCTGAGGATGTTTGGTTGTATGAATATGTCATATTCTGTTTGTTCATTTAATTATCAAGGCGAATTTATAGCGTTTTTGGTTGTGTCTATAGTGAATGAAACTTCTGTACACATTTCTGTACATTTCTCTTGAGAAACTACCTGCCAAGACTGGGTGGACCTTAGGATAAATGAATGATTTATTTTTAAGAAACTAACACAAATTTTTCAAAATAGTTGACTGAGACTTTCAGCATTTTAGAATCTAGCTGTGCTACCTCTCCTCACCCTTGGTCTGATGAATTGTTTGCATTTTAGCCATTTCAAATCGATAGTGGTTCTTCATCCTGGATCTAATTTTCAGTTTCCGTTGAATGAACTTGCATATATTTTGGGGTGATTACTGGGCGTTTTTTAAATATATTTTGATAAAAGAAGTCTTGCTTGTATCTGTTGTGGTATTATTATTTTCTTTATATCTTTTGTCAGATGTATATGATTACTTTTTGCTCCTAGTATTCTACTTACATTATTATTTCATAGTGGTGATTACTAAGGAATAAACTTTTTCAACTAGAATAAACATGACTTCGATTTTTGTTTGCTTATGTCTCAGAGTTTTATTGTTTTCTGAAGTCTTTTCTTTAGTATGTAAATAGTTTCCTTTAGGCTTTCTTTGAAGTGTTCTAGAGTCTTCGCCATGGACGATGTCTCCTGGTTCCAGCGCAGACCTTGGGCTTCCACCATGGACCCTTCAGCCTTCTCGCATAGCCTTTGCCTTATTTCCCAGGTGCACTTCCTCTTCCAACTCCACAGGTGTCCATTGTAACCCAATCTTGCAAATTCTTATATATTTCTGTTCTTGTGTTATATCTGTTTCTTTAACAAGTACTGATTAGCAGTTTGTAGACAGCATAAAAAATATAGTCAATAATCTTGTATTCCACACTTGAATTTTGCTTAAAATATGGATTTTAAGCATGTCCACATCTTGGTTACTTTTCTCTCCTTGCTGCAGCAAAATACATGACACCCAAACTAAAGACGAAAGGTGTACCGAGCTCACAGTTTGTGGAGGTTCCATTTCACAGCCAGCTGTCTCCTAAGCAATGCAGCATGGTGAGGATCGGCAGTTAAGGAGGCCAAGGACAGCGAAAGCAGCAAGAGCAAAAGGAGGGGATAAGCCTCGCCCCCTCCCTTCTGTTGTGTACAGTTACCCATCTACGAGTGGGTGTGGCACTCACAACATCTCCATGCCCTCCTCTCGCATAGGCGCGGGATGTTTACAAAGTGAGGACCCCCCCACCCCTGCTGAATAGCTTAGTTAAATTTCTAAACTTCTCAAATTGACCCAGTGGACAATATCCTAGAGTGGTAAGATCATGTCTTCTACAACTTAAGATGTAGACCTGCTGAGTTACCTAGTTAAGCTTCTAAACTTCTTAAGTTGACACAGTGTATCAACCATTACACCCACGCATGCAAGGGGAACCATATGAGGTAATAGATATAAATCATTTCATAATGTATGTGCATATGAAATCATCACATTGTGTGCTTTAATTATACAGAATTATAGTTTCTGGATAAAGCTCAATAAAGCAAAAGCAATCTAATAAAATAGAATGGTACTGAGTGAAAGATAAAACTAATATGAGAGAATAAGCAGATTTTCACACTTTGGGAGTAGCTACTTTAAAATTATTCTCTGGAATATGGAATTAATGAGAAAGTCAGTGAGTTTGCTCTGTCCAGCACTGTAGAGGACCCCTCCGGGTAAGGAGGACAAAGCATCTCTGTGTGGAATCTGTGTGAAAAGTTAATCCTTATTTCTAAGTAGGATCCCTCACCTGAAAGCTGATTGAACAAAAATAAATTCAGGGAATTTTCCATTACATTTATGACTTTCTTCTGTATCAGAGCTGAAATTGGGATCTCTTGGGTATTTTTTTTTTACTGTAATTGGCAGGCAGTTTTTTCCAAATTTACAAAGGTACAAAATTTCGACTTTTCATAACCTTTGGTAACTGTAAAAGTTTTCAGTTATATGTATTTTTATAACTCATATTGCTCTGTCCATCATTATCTGTGCTGATGGCCTGATGTCTTTAATGTATAAGTTTTCTCCATCGTTTCCTGACCATCATCTTTACAAAAGTGTATGTGCTCTGAATAAGAACCTTTCTAAATTCTTGGCCAAAACATATGAATACAACAGAAACTATTAATCCAAGAAGACTTGATTCCATCTGAATACATGGTATTCTGTATGAGTTCGTGTGTGATATTGCCTAGGATGCAACATGTTTTCCAGAACATGCTTCCTTGTATGTGTTTGTGGGGAAAGGCCACAGAGTAGATTCTTACAGGGATGTTTAACCAGGTTCTAAATTTGTGCACTATATAATGAACAATGTAAATATTGATCAGGATGTATATGTATATGAAATTCTTTGTTACAAGTATATATGTAAGTATCACCTATGAATTCTGCTTTTCTGGTTGAAGCATAACTGCTAAAGTTTATGTACTCTGTGTATCTGTGTCCATTCTTGCAAGATACTGTGGAATTTTTCCCTGTGTTTTCTTCAGTGTGGAGATAAGGAATCAGCTGAACAGAGATTTAAAAACTTGCTCAAGGTCATGTAGCAATTAGGTCAAGGGATCAGGATTGTGCTCAGTCAGATAAGCTTAATTTTTAATGAAATAAAAAGTCTACAGTAACCCATGCTGGTATATGAATTCCTGATGCACATATCAAGACATCATTTTTTTCTTTCTGAGAGATTTTCCAAATGACTCAGCAGACAGTGCCAGAATATTTACAGAGCAACTATAGAGAGAATACAGTTGCAGAATGAGTAGGAAACAGAGACAGCATGTTGCTTTTCTTATCATTGTTCTGTTCTCTCAAGGTGAGCCAGAAATGAATGATTAATCACCTGCCTGCGTTTGGCTTTATTTATGAAATCTCACACAATCAATAATTGATTTGCACTGTGGAACTACCAGCTCTGCAGACATTGCAAACATCTTGTTCCTTGCTTCCAGGAAGGAAAAGGAGATGTTCTTGATGTTTTGGAGATAACAGGGACAGAGGACAGACAAAAGTTTACAATGACTGAGAAGATTTGCTATAGTGTTAGGTAGCAGAGTGTTAGCAGAGATATTTGTGGGTTATTGTTTTTTCCTCTCACTCAAGGACAGTTTTTATTTATTTATTTATTTTTTTACAGAATGGCATTATTATCTTGTAGTGACAGCACTGACTTTTTAACCTTTCTTAGATTTTTAACTTCAGCCAGATTTGGCTAAATGCATTAGAAAGAAGAAATCTGTAACTTTTCATTTTAGTTTTTGTTAAGTCCCACAGTGGTGAGTGTTGCTATGGTCTATTGAGCAATGATAAGTTTTGTACATTCATTACTCATCTCCTTTGTTGTTGCTTTCTTTTTGTTCAGGAAACATTTCAAACAAAGGAGAACATGCATTGCTCCCTGGTGAGGCTGGTGAGTGGTATCATATTTTCCATGTGCTCCAAAGGGGAAATTGATGCATCATACAAACATACAAAAGAGTTTCACCAACCAGAGTAGCTAACTTGACGGATTTAAATTGGTATATTGTTTCTCTAGTATCTTTTGTCCC
The DNA here is from genome assembly GCA_004027595.1 of Dinomys branickii. Lineage (NCBI taxonomy): Eukaryota > Metazoa > Chordata > Mammalia > Rodentia > Dinomyidae > Dinomys > Dinomys branickii. The sequence goes on from PVLD010000197.1 coordinate 31,507, forward strand.
CAGATTTGTGCTTACAAATCTGTGACAGTGACGTAGTAATGATGATGTATCTCGAAGAACACTGTAAACACTGCCTGTAAAAACAGCAGGACAGCAGTACAGTGAGGGCCAGAACAGCAGGGAAGATGGTGTTTGTGTAAGTGCCAGCTCTATATTTGTTAAAGTTAACGAATTTGGAAAGGTAATGCAATGTGTGTGCATTCTTATCTTTGTCTCGTCCAGACTTTAAAAGCATATTGGGGCCTAGGTCCCCCCCAAAAAAATGTGGGAATATTGCCCATGGCCAAAAACTGAAATTGATTTTTGAGTCTGCAATAACCAAGTGCCAAATTATTCTAAGAGATGTTGCCCCTGTGTCCTTGGAGATGCCTTGGAGATAAAGTGAAGGGGCACTTTATTCTTTTGAATTTCATGTAATGCTTACTGGTACTGAGAAGCAGTCCATCAAAAAGTAAAACTTTTCTTTGGTGCTTGGGGGTGAGTTCTACCTTAACAATTTAAAGGCCAAAGAAATGTCTTATGCTCAGAAATTTTAGTTCTTCCTCTCAGCAAAATAATTAGCTAAAGTAATAAATATTTTTATCTTCTGCTGGAGACTTTAGAAATTCTTCCCGTTTATCTATACCAATATCATGTATCTTTATTGTGTAAAATAAAACTATATTAATATGTACTAAGACATAGAATCTTAAAGCTAAAACAGCATGATATAAGTTTGAATCCAAGTTCATTATTATGCATATTGTCAAAGTTTTGATAAAAGTCATTTTAAAATTTAAAAGATAAGACATATATTGTCGTACTTTCTTCTCGGCTTTTAAAAAAATCTACCCTTTCGTAGTTTGAAGGTTCTTAAATCTCAAAATTCACTTAAAGTTGCTTAAATACAGAAAACCAAGTATATTCTGCCTTTTGGTGGCTTTGGGAAACTTTAACATTTGAAATGATTTCGAATTGCTAGATAATAGCTCATAGGAGACTTCAGAGCCTAACTCCATATATGAATTCTCACATGTTTAGGTATATGGATCTATAGTAAAAAATGAAACAATTTTATTAAATTTCTACATATTTATAACAATTCATCAATTTTATAATACCGAAATTAATGATATACTTTCCAAAATATCCCAGCTAGCATAACGTTGGTAGGGAAGAGTTCAATCTGCAGGCATCCTGAAGCAAGTGAAGGGACATGATAGAAATCAAAGATTGTGGCATCTGCACGTGACAGGAATACACTGACCAAGTCCATGGCATATGCTGCAAGGAAGAATAGGACGTAATGACAAACACTGAGCTGGGTAATGAGCCTGAATTTAACAGTTAGGTAAAAACTGTGGGAGCCTTAGCAGCTGGTTAAAGGAAGGATGATCATAAAGAATGAGGCACAGCAGTAGTGTCTGACTGGTGTGAGCCACAGACATCCACTGGAGTCAATGAACGTGAAGGTGTGGAGACAGGCTAGAAAATTACAGTCAAAGCAATGTAACTGCCAGTAGGAATATCATCATCTAACCATTGTTTTGGCTGGAGGATGGCAAGCTAGTAAAATCTACCTGAAAAGTCTGGCACACTGGCCCATCCTTCATACATCTTGTGGTTATTAAGTTGACTTGGCTTTAACTAAAGCTGTGCTTGCTTCTGGAGCCAAAAAAGAAGAAACCTGCAGATATCCTTCAGGGTTGGGATTGCATTTGAAAAACTAATGTAATGTGTGAATTGCTTTCCCCTGAACACACACACACACACACACACACACACACACACACAATCATCTCCAGTTATCCTTGGGGTCCTGTTTCAATAACCACAAAGATACTAAATAACGCGAGTGCTCACGTGCCGCTGCATACAGCAGATGTATCAGGTATACACATCCACCCGCGCACTTGTGTTTTCATCTCTCCTCCCTAACAAAATACCTGAGAAAGACAATTTAAAGAAGGGAAGATTGATTTTGACTTATGGTTTCAAAAGTTCATCCCATGGTTGGTTGGCTCTTGTTTGTCTGGACCCATGGCGGATTGGCACAAAGCAGGAGAGATGGGTCCAGGACAAAGTATATCTTCTAAGTCAGTCCCCACAAAGCCCGCATCTTCCAATTATACTACACCTGCTCAACTTTGTGCAACCTCCCAATAAGGCACCCAGCTGGGCCCATTCAAGATCTAAACTACATTAACTATTTAAGTGATCTCTATGTTACTCATTATATACATAGAGTGTAAATAGCTCTTGTACTCTATTATGGTATCATAGCAAGAACAAAATATATGCAGATATATATATATATATATATATATATATTTCAAACATTTTCAGCCTGCACTTGATTGAATACATGGATGTTCACCATGAACATACAGAAAGCAGGCAGCAATATCACATAATACTTAAATATATCATTTAATATAATATATTATGCCATATGTATATTATGCTTATATACATGACCTCTGTCTCTCTCTCTCTCTCTCTCTCTCTCTCTCTCTCTCTATATATATATATATATATATATATACACACACACACACACACACACACATGAATGCTTCTCTGTATCTTTTAGAGACTTAACTTGGTAGCTTTTTGTGGCTGGTTAGGAATCTGGAAACACTGCATCAGAGGCGATCAAACAGCACACGGTGGAACGCATGCGCATGACCTCAACTGCATTGTAAAGGCACAGCTTCTTTTACAAGGATCCTTCATACTTGTTCTTATAAACAGTTTTATTGGGTAAAATAACCCTTAGTTATTGTGGGCTGATCAGTCCTGCAACCTCCCAAGCAAGTGGACAGTGAAGGTTTAAATAAATGAGACAATTACAATGATTTCAGGGCTTCAGGAGAGACTAACTGTTACACTTTCGATATTCCCTGAGTTTAGACCAAGACTTCTCTGGGCAGCCCATATTTATTTGGTTTACAGACAAAGGAGGGGGATACTCAAGAAATCTGGGCAAGACTTTTCCAAGTAATACATTATGTGAATTTAGGAGAACTATGTCATCTCCAGGAAGGCCTTCACAGCAGGAGTGAGGTTCCGCAGCTACAGTCTCCTTTAAGTTATTTGGGGTTGGAGCCAGACATCCTCAGCTGTGGTCTTATCTTATCCTTTGAGGTGTCACAGCTTCACAGGCCAATGCAGGACTCAGCCTTAACCAGTGACTCACAGAGGTTTACTTACTATGGCTCCACTGCCTTCCTTCTGACAAGAGGCCTAAGCTTCAGACAAATCACAAATAAACGCAGAAAGCCATTGGTTAATATGAAGTCCTCCTCACGGCCGCTTTGCAGCGGTCTGTAACACACTTTAACCGATTGAATCAGCTCCCTTCCACTCATTCTCTCCTATAATTTCATTCATTAGGACAAGATGCTATAGAGAGTCTCACATCTAAATGTATCTTTACAGAGATGCTCAGATGAATTTGCTTGAATAAATGCAGACTAGAGCAAAGTTGGTACATAACAAGTAACCATCAGAGTTGTTTTTTGTTCATATCTTTTAAAAATTATTATGAATACAAGTCTGCTGTGCACGGGCAGTATGTGCATGTGTGTAACACACCCTAGTGATTGACTGTCCCCTTCTCTGCCTCTCTTTCCATCTCCAGTCGAATTCACTTTTACAAAATACCTGTTGCTCTACTTCCCAGGGTCCGTCTTTTATTTTGCTCTTTAATATATTTACAGTTTGGATTTTTCACATATGAGCAACTATGTTATGGTGAAGTTGTATGTGTGGTGTATTTCACTTAATGTTATGGTCTCGTGGTGCATCTATTTTCCTGAAAATGACTCAAGTTTATATTTTTTTATGGCAGAGGAGCGCCCCATTGTGTATAAATAGCACATGTGTCTTACTTATCTGTTGATGGACCTCCGGCTTTCCTACAGGATTTTGTTATTGGAAGTTTTGCTGCTGTAAGCATAGATATATATGTATTTTAAAAATATTAATAAAATGAGTCAGATGACACTCTAAAAGAGAACGTATGGGGTAACAAACACAGTTTCATGTTTTCCTCAATTTTTTCTGCAGAAGATCCTGCAGATTATCTGAGTGTGTATGCATGTATTTTTTATTTTGTTATGGAAATTTTCAAATATATATGTTAATAGATCGATCCAATGACAACCAATGTGACCATCACCGGGTTTCAACAATGATCAATACTTTGCCAATTTAAAACGTGCACATGTATTTCTCTCACTACCAGGATGTGCCCTCACCTGGAAGTGGTTCTATATAAAAAGCATGAAGAGCTTGGGCTGTCTGAGAAAACAGTGGTTTGTCATTTTAAAGTTAACAAAGGAGATAAACACAACAGTGAGCAGATTAACCTGTATAGTTGGTTTGTCTTGGTTTGTTTTATTTTTTTACTTTTTAATATTTCTTCTCATGAAGGGGAATGCAGTTGAATTACATGATGATATCACCTTATGTTGAACATATTTCACAGTTTTACTGAATCATAGTGACATTCCAGAAAAAGAAGTCACAAAATTATTCTTCACAACAGGATTAAATATATATCTTAACACATCTTGATGTAATTTAGAAGAATAGAACATCAGTATAACATAACAAAAATATGTTAGTGACCTGTTTGGGATTTTAAAGTAGAATGAGAAAGAAGACCCATTCCTTATATACTTTTTGAAGTTTTCATGATCCCACATGGTTGATGAGCTGGCGAATGAAGCCCACAGCACATTACTGTGACACTTGTGTTCGACGGGCATTTTCCTTCTGAAAGTTTAAATGAGCCCATGGATTCTGACAAATGGACAGAGCATCTCATGTTTGCCAGAGTTATGGCGTTAAGAGCAGTTGAGACCTCTGAATTTTTTTCTAGAAAGTGGTATCCTCATGCTCATTGGGAGAGGAGAAAATTCTTTAAAATTATTTAGTAGCAGAAGTGAGTGCTACGTGATTACAGCTCTTGTCTTTGGGAAATACGTATGATAATGTATTCATTATTGATTTTTTCTTTGTGGGACGCCGGCCTTAGCTCATTGCTCATTTTAAATGGCTCAGTAATTCACTAGAGCTATCAGGGCTCCCTCACTTAGCTTTCCGTCCTTTGTTACGGCATCTGCTCAGCAGCGGCGGTGTTATGGATGAGCTCCTGTAGGCTGTGAGGTCCGCGGCGCAGGGCAGGTGTGTATTAACTCTGCTACCCATATGTCATGCGCACAGTGGAACTGTCTGTGTTTCTCAAAGGCTTCGCCTGGTATCTAGAACATACTGTAGGCTCCATGGAATGCCTACTGAGTGAATGAATGAATCAGTGAATGCGTACATGAACAGATGGTACAAATTTTTGAAATTAGATTCTTTAAATTCAAATTTTTTCTCTGTTAGGGGCCATGAATTCTTCTCCTCTACCTGGGGTCCTACATAAACGCTGCTTTGCTGGGGTAACCGCTGCTTTCCAAGCAATGGCTTTGTCCTCGGAATCTCTGTCAATCTTAACTACTCCCTCCGTCCGTGGTCCATGTTATTCCCTCCTGTGACACGTCGGTTGGCACTTTACAATACTGTACTTAGAAGAAGCAGCATACAAAAGCAGAATATTAAAGTCAAACGCACAAATAAAAGTGAGTCAGTATGATACGAGGGATGTGCTGTGTTTTATTTACCAAGATTGCAAAATTAACATTTGGACTCAGATCTTGCTCAGTAAATGTAAATAAAACACGAATCACTATACGAAGAAGTATTTCTCTGAGCATATTATCAAAAAGTTAAGCATCAGGTTCTGATCTTGATGCAAATTTGAGATATGAAATTAAAAATAATCTTCTTTTAAATTTGTTCATTTTAGGAGGGCTTTTACTGAAAGTAATCATCTTCCTTTATGCAAATCTATAGTTGAAAGGAAAAATGTGCCAAACAGAAGAAAATTAACACTTTATCACTCAACTCAAATGGTGTAACACTGGTATTTTAATATATATTGTCATTAGAAGATTAATATTATAATACTGGAACAGTAATGATAATCAAAATAATAATAGAATAATATTGTTCCTAGTGCAACAAACTGAAAGATGTGAAGTTTTATCAATTTTTCATTAGAAGATTATCAGAAAAATACCAATATGTTCTTGCGAGAACAAAATAAAATATATGAAGAACTCTTGTTAGTAATACTGAAATTTCCTCTTCTTAAAGAATTAGAATATTTATTTCTTCCCACACAATTTCTTTAAAATGTAGTTGTACAATTCAATGTTAATGATTTCTAAGAAAAGCTTCTGACTTTTTCAGTAAGGCTGAGATGTACTGGTAGAATTAACCAAAGAAATTCTAAGTGTAAGAGTAAATGTCATGTAGCATGAATTTGTTTATCCCATTAATTCACAAATAATTCCTGAGAGGATACATTTTGGGAAAATAATTTTTATTTCCTGTCCTTAAATGAGTTAAATATTCAGAACATCTTAGCACAAGCGATTTACTTCCACTGCACGAGAAAAAGTTGCAAGTTTAGAAACACTTAGTAAAATGACAGAAAAACTATAATTAATGTCCTGGAGATTTCCAAAGGGACACTTTAAAATGAAAATAGGTTTGAATTGATTGTTCATTGAGAAATTCCAAGTGCATATCAGGGACGTAAACACAGTGAGACACAAGGGAACTTGTCTCCTCCACTCGTGAGTGCGGGGTAGCAAAGTGGTGATGTGGAGTTCCTTGCTTTCAGACGCTTTAGCCCTTCAGAGAAAGAAAGAGGAAAACAGAATAAAATTTTTAAAATATTCAACACGCAGCTTCAGAATCCAAGAATTAACACCTACTGGACTATCACACTTTTATTATCTCTGAACTGTTACTCAGAGTAGGACTTTAATAGTTATTAAAATTACAAAATCTCTGATTGTTTTCTTCTTTTTCAAATTTGGTACTGTCTATGTGTCTACAGAGGGAGCTGTGAAGATGTCCTGTCTAGATAAGGTTGTGTATAAAAATTCTTTGGGAGAAAATCGCATCCTGTAAGAGACAAAGAAATCTTCAAAAGTGAGCATTGTGTACTGCAAACACATACTAATAAGAATTTTCATAAAAGAAATATAAATCAGGTGACCTGTTAATCAACAGGTAAAGGGATTTTTTTCCTGAAAGACCGTCAGGCTAGTTGTCCTTCACTACATCCATTGTACCCTACAAAAAGGTAGATGTAAGAAAGCCATGGTAGCCTGTGTTCCTCATTCATGTAGAGAAACATTTTATCAATTACCTGATCACACAGAGGAACAATGTGGCCGAGCCTGGGGACAGCCACTGTGTCTTTGAAAGATGGGTGATATGTTTGGGAATGATGAGCTGAATGCGCATGGTGGGCCTCCTGGGCTCACTTGCGTGGCTCTGGCGATCAGGTAAGGAGGCAGACAGAGGTGACACCAGGACTGCCGAGTCCGGCTCCAGGTAACTAATTCCACTGGGCTTCTATAAATTCCTGAAGATGGTGGTGGCATCACATGAAGCAATTTAAGAAAGAATAAAAGTTTTCCTATCAACAGCATTCTGTTATAACTGCATTAAGTGTCCCAGTAGATGCTTTTAATATTATCTTCTGAAGCATAAAAAATTGATCCTACCATTGAATGAATGGAGAATAAGTAAACATGATTTTCCCCTTTTTCTGTAAAAGAAAGATTGGAAGGGAGGGAGACTCTTAGGTTCTCAATCCCAATAACAAGCTTTTTACAACAAGCTATGCAGAATATTTTGTATTTTCTTTTAAAGTCTAAAAGACACAGATGTTGAGACAAACAGCAGCTTGAGATAGGATCCTTGAAGTTGATCGATTAGAAATCTGTCAGAAATGGAAAGTAGGTTTTACTTGGAAATAAATTCTACTTCTATTTTTAGAATGAATTATAAAATAACAATATAGAGCTATAATTAGTAATATTAAATTCGCATTCTATCTCAATCACAGAAATTTAAACAAAAGGAAAAAATTCAAAAAGATAAGGTTAAGTAGATTGGCTTTTTCTGCTACATCACAGATCAGAGTAAAAGTGGAGTAGAGGCATTAAAAATAAATTCTCATGTTTAATTAGTGCAAGTGTCCAACTGAAAATTAAGCCAATGCTAGAATCAACTGAATCCAGTACCTTTCTTTATATGTTGGTAAAAAAGTATAATAAGAATTGCACAGGGCAGGATTAATAAAAAGAAAATTTAATGATACATAGCACTTACAATATTTGCATTCTGAAAAATCATTTTCGAATAGTCTACAAAGACTGAAAAATTCTTATATACTAGTAACAATACTGTTCATTTAAAGAGTAGTGGTGAAAAATTCATTTCTTCATAAAATATGATTTCTCTAAATAAGAATTTGTGTTAATACCCAGACACAAAACATTAGTATTTATCCTTTCATCAGTTTTCTAATTGTATGTCATATTATTCAAGGCAAATCTCCTATTGTTAATATATCTCTAGAAGCCACTGGTATTTATAATATGAAGAAATGAAGATTGTCTTTAGCCTGCAAATCTTGGCAGCTGTCCAAAATGCAAACTGGGAAACACTTCACTATAGCAATGCTTACTGTGAAATACATGTTCTATTTCTCTTTCTTCTTGAAACATAAACTGTAGAAAAATTTTATTTGATATTATAAAAACAATATGCAAAAATCACATATACCATATAGAAAAATGATACCAACTTTGGTGTTTTTTGAACAATAACAAAACTGACATCATTGACAATGAGTTTTAATTGCTTATTTTTAATCATGAATATTGAGGTGCATTTACTATATATTATTGCATTCTTGTATGGAAATCATGCACATGATAATAATATCATATCATATTATATTATATATAATTATATATAATTAGCATATATAATCATATATAATCATATGTAACCATTGCTTATTATGGTGTGATATCATATATATTATACCATAATATATTATGTAATATCATATATTATGTAATATCATATATAATCATTGCTTATAATGGTGTTGATTATTATTATAACAAATATTTCTGAAGAAAGTGGGAAGAAACAGGTATTTGCTCAGTCTGGGATGTTGTGGTTGTGTTGGAGCATGTTTTGTTAGGTGAGATTGGCAAAAGCCATTATCCTCATGGTTGTGGTTTATTACGACAAAAATTAAAATCAAAGAGTGAAGATCAAATAAGGCACAGCCTAGGAAGCATTAGGACCTGGAGTTCTCATTCATTCCCTCCAAAGGAGCTTGGAAGCTCTGTCAGGAATAATCTGGAAAAATAGAGTGTTGCCAATCAAGGATGCTTAGCTATGTCATTGTGTCCAAAATCTGATTTCGATTCGGTCACATAGACATCACTGATCACCCGTATGAATGAACTTACCTGGAGAGTTTACGCTGATACCATTTGGCCCAAAGACCCTTGCATAAATCAGGCTAACAGTGTAGGTGATCTGGCTTGGGCAGAAGCCTTTGCTAGCAAATATATGCTTGTCTTGCCGGGGATGTTGTCATCGTGTCCCGGATGAAGAAGGCACAGCAAACCTCTTCTAAGCCTGGGTGACTCCTCCAGAAAAGCTCTGGGTAACATCATTCATTGTTGTGCACTCTTCGTCTGTCTTCCTATCTGATTGACTACAGGGAATATTTCAGACGAAGTTTTCATATCTTTAATACAAATTACAACATAAATGAACATCTAACACAATACACTTCAAATTTTTTATCTATGATTATGTCATTAAATTTATATATGAAGCAGATTAGAAATCATTTATGTGTAACCTAAAATCTTCAATTCTCAGTTGCAAACACAATCTAAATTGTAGACCTGTAGATGGGTACAAATCTGTGTGTCAGAAGGAAGCTCGTACCCATTTGCACACTTTTCTTAGCAAGTAATAAATGGGAGCAAAAAAAAAGAAATCTCGTTTCATGCTTGTCCACCTTCTACAGTTCAGGGCCTCTAATAACACTTGCATTTTGGAGACTGTGGTTCAACTTAGTTTTTATTGGCAAAGGAATGCTCAGAACCTTGTCTAACACGCGCTTGTGTTGGTGCATTGGAAAATGAAGAAAAGCAGTTACAGCTTCACAGCCCATTGCGCAATTGCTCAAGGACTGTGGCAAATGAAAAACAAAATTGAATTCGTGTAGAAAATTTTGCAGAAAGAAGCTCGATTAAAAGCAACCTCTGGGGACATTTTCTAAAATCCCAGTGCTCAGTCTGTGTGCTGTGCTCTGTTTTGATCTGTCATAGCTGCTACGGCTCTGTTAATGCAGGAAAAAAAATACAATGTTACTTTAAGTGCCATGGGAAGAAGTATAAAAATCAAATAGAAGAATGAGGGTGCACTTGTGAAATGAAACTTTGGTTTTTAAATTTTCTTTTTGATGGAAATTGTGTGACCTGTTTGTCAAAGTGTATGATGTTACATGCCCAAAATCCCAGTAGTCAGGAGGCTGAGGCAGGAGTATTGGTGTGAGTTTGAGGCCGGCCGGGGCTACATAATGAGTTCAAGGCTTAAGTTGCATATGTAGACTCTGTCTCAAAAAATCTAATAATAAATAAATAAATAGATAGATAGACGAATAAATATAAAGTATCTTTTATAATACAATGTTAAATAAATACTGTTGCAACTGTCCTAGTTTTCATTTGTAAAATCCAAGTGACTCTTGAGAACACCAGAGACATCATTGGTCCAGAATATATTACTGGTGTCGATCAGATATGTTTAATGATTTACAGAAGGCAGAAAATAGAGTGAGAGAGAGAAACAGAAAGACAGAGTGAGAAATCCCTTTGGCTTCTACATTTTAGTAATAAAGGGAGAAATCCTTTCCTTAAAGAACATTGCTTTCCTTAAGAAAACAACAAAGTGTCATGGTTTTGATGAATCATAGAGTAGCCAAAATAGAAAATACAAAGCATGTGAAATATATTTTCTTCACTTTGCCCTTTTTTTGTATACACATTATTTAAACAATTTACTTTTCATCAAGATACAGAAATTTAGTCACCTTTTTTACAAAGAGTCGATTATTTTCCTCCTAAGAGCATCTATTTGAAAACAAAAAAAAAATGTTATTTTACAGAAATTATTGAAAGAAGAAATTGAGGCCACACTTAGCAAATAAGTTGAAATAAGTCCATCAAGAACTTGAATTTAAATGAAGAGAAGGTAAATGATACAGATTTACCTGTACTTTTATTGTAACAAAAATTCAGAGGGAAACATAACTCAACAGGATGTTGCCAGACATAGTGGCCCATAGCTATAGTCCTAGCTATTTGGGAGACAGACGCAGAAAGATTGCTTAAGCCTAGGGGTTCCAGAGCAGTCTGGGAAACACAGGATGACACCATTTATACACAAGCAAACTAAGAAAATAATTATGTACTGAAGAGTTTTGGGTGGTATACAGTATAGAACTTTGAGATTAGATTCTAATGACAATCCTGAAATCGTTTTCAAAGTTTCTGAAGAAATCCTCAGAGTGATAAAGTGAGTATATTTAGCAATAGCTTACAAGGAAGAAATTTGACTGAAAAAACAAAAAGCAAGGCAAAACGGCTGACCTTAACTTCATTTTCTTAAAAATAAAAGGAGTCTTGGTGGAAGATATGTTACATGGACATTCTCAGAAAATGTATGGCTATGTTGAAAATGAGCAGAGAGATCAGGAGGCTCACACAGATTATAAATAGTAACTATGTTAGCAGTGTCTTGGGGAGACACTGTCTCTCCTGGTCATCAGACAGACGGGGCTCCTTGGGGGTTTCCAGACAGTAGTCATAGAAATGCCCTGGGGGCTGCAGGGGAGAGAACTGCAAGCAGCCAAACATGCTGGGAGGGACAGACACACAGCTTCAAGAGTGTCCTCAAGGGGCTGACAGGAACTTTGTGGTTAAATAAAACAAGGGACTGAAGCCAAGGTTGGGAGTTTGGCTAGCCGAAAGCATCCATGGCAGAGTAGTTAGCCCTGTTCAAGCCACCATCTTGCTAGTTACCTTAGGACCAGTCCTATACAGTGGCCCAGAAGAAGTCACTATGTGTCCCAAGAGCAGTTCGTGATTGTCCTGAGAGGAGCTATCTCCTCGGGCAGTGACATATTCTGCAGTCTCACGACCATCTGGTGGATTCGGTCCTTTCTCATAAATGTTCTTATGAAACAGACCTGGTATTCCTGGCATCCAAGTTGACTGCAGAACAGAGTGGATTAGAAGGAGAAAATAAAATAGAAGAAGAAAATGGAATGAGAGAGGAAAACATGGACTCCTTTGACAGTGGAGTTGATGGCAAATGACTGTTTAGTGGAAAGTTCTGGACACTTGAGCATCTATCATCCTGTTTACTTCTCCACAGTCAACTTATCAAGCACTGTCAAAACGCATCTGCTGAGAAGACGTTTTCGGTGTCCTCATTTTCCTGGAGGACTGTGAGAATCACAGATTATGTGATGAGTTTAAGAACTTTCAAGCAGCTAAGCAGAACTCAAGACTCAAATCAAATAATCATCTCAACACTTGTCTTTATCTCTTAAACAAAATGGCCTTTATCGGAATTTAGCCTCACCTAGTTAATACCACCAACACTAGGGAAGTCAAGATCAATATATATCATTTATTGCTACTCTCTAGGTCTATAAATCCTTGTAGAATGAGAATACTTATTGTAAAACTATTCATCTCATTCCACTATATTGCTTATTATAAGTAATTTAAAAAACCCACACAAAATGAGAACATAAGGTACAAATGTTACAATCTATGTACTAAAATTTCTAATAAGTAAGACTATTTTTGTTTTTCCCACTCTACTACAAATTACACAGTCAGATTTTTGCAGAGGTCAGCACATTCAGAGTGTGTTGGATAAGCCTCCCCCTGGGAAAACCTTTATGATCATGGAGTCTCCCTTACCAGATAAGTATCATAAAATATTTTGAAAATGAGTTGCATAGCAATAAAAATGCTGAAAAAGAACTATTCTTATTCTTAAATGTCAAGGAAAGGGTCTTGTGTTTTTTCTTTCCAAGATAAACAGAATTCATTTTTCAATAATATTAAAGATTATCACTACCTTTTCAAGCTAAGTAATGTTAATTCTAACTTTCTGTATGATAAAATGAGCTTACCCGTTTGTAATTTTCAAGAAGCTGCCAGGTGCCAAAGAATTCTGTAATAATTATTCATAGTACTTGAAGAGTCATTCAGGATGTTATTCATCATTCAATTCAATTTTCTCAGAATCTGACATTTCACTTTAATTTAATATGAATGACAGTTTCTCAGCTTGGTCAGCAAAATGAGTTTTGCATAATCAGTTACCCGGGGAAGGGCAGACGTGACACAGTCCTATGTTAGTCATGCGTTTTCACTGAATCATGAACCTTCCCGCTCTTGCAGGAACAATTTCTCCACTGGACACAGAAAGAGTGAAGCACTGACATACAGTGGAATGTTCTAATATTCAGAAATGTGTTTTGTTAATCACTATTTGAAGCAAAAGTAGCAAGCTAATACAAGTTACAGTCCTTAGAAATATTATGTGATTGAGAGGTGGATTTGGGGTTTTTTTTTATTTCTTTATAGTTTTTATTGGTACACGCTTGCATCACATAGTGATCACATTTGTTGAGGAATTTGTATGTGCACATTCCAGATCTCACTTCTCTTGTCATCTTTCCTTCCACTCCTCCCCTCCGTCCAGTAACAAATTCTGGCACGGGGGTGCAGGCAAAGTGTGAGAGGAGCAACTCTTACGCATGTAGCGGGGAAGGTAAAGTAGGACAACCACTGTGGAAATGGGTATAGAGATTCCTCACAAAAGCAAAACTAGAAATCCCAGTTAGCCCAACTGTTCTGCTTCTAGGTGTCTTCCCATATGATTTCAATTATCATATTACAGCGATTCATCCATAACCATTTTATAGCAGCACAGTTCATCATGGCTAAATCTTGGAAACAGCTTATATGCCCATCGACAGAGGAATGAATGAAGAAAGTGTAGTATTTACATACATCACAGTACTATTCTGCCAAAGAGAAATATCAGCTTGAGCATTTATAGATAAATGGATGTACCTGAGAAAATAATATTAAGAGAAAAGTTATTTAAATTTTACTGTCCGCTAAGAATATCCATTGGTTCCTTTTAGACATTTCACTAAATAATGCAATTTATTCTTCCCATTTATTGGTAGTTCCGTTTCACATACAATCATGGATGATATTTCCAATTTCATCTATATATAAAATTATATACAACTAATTAGCATATGGAGATGGTTAACAACTAATTACATTGGCTTAAGGTTAAATTCTTAATTTTGTGGTTAATTATTTTTGAAATTGATCCCTCGTTTAATGGCAACAAAGCATGTCAGTAGATGGAAGTCGGAAACTGAAAAAGAATTCAGACATTCCTTTGCTGTATAGAGCTTTTTCTACTTTATTAAGGCAACCACTGCTTCCAATTCAAATTATTAAAGGCATGTATGTGATTTTCTTCACTTAGGTAGCATAATCTGATTATTACAAAAATATTACCATATCAACAATTGTAAGCCCATTTGTCATATAGCTTTTATATTTAGTGTAGTATTGGAAACAAGTTTATTTGATTTCTTATTTAAATATGGGTGTCCAGTATTTATTAAAAGGAATTTCACTCCGACACGGGGTCTCAGGACATCCTTTGCGTTATCTAGACTGGCCTTACGCTGCCAGTTCTTTCTCATCATCCCCTGTAGCTGGACTATAGCAGATGAACCCACAACCAGCTAAAAATTTTCTTTTTTCAGTGAATTTTCTCTTTATGTTCATTGAAAAATTACAAAAGTTTGGGTCCACTTTCTGTGTGTCCATTCCTCCCCAATAATCAGTGGTCATTATGGTTCTTTATATGTTGATACACACTATTTTAACTAATATTTTTTGCATGTAACATTTAAATCAGGTAGAATCCTCCAAGTTTTCCTTTAAAATTATTTTATAAAATTTACATATTTTCCTTTTCCATATACACTTATTTTACAGCTATGTTCATTTCTACAGAATATTTTCCTTCAATTTGGTTTGCAACTGGAGACACTGATGCATTAATGATAATGAGACTTTCGATCCTCCTCACAGTACATATTCCCAATCACTGACGCCATTCATGTCACATTTATGTTGTTCTCATCATCCAAATGTGTCCCATATGTAATTTCATGTCTATTCTCTTAAAGATTATCACTGCTTTTATGTATCGTACTATTTTTAATTTCAATTTATAATTAAATGGTGCTGGTATGTAGACATGTAACCAATTTTGCATTAAATTTTATTTTTAATTGAATCTTCTCTATTTAGACAAAAGTGTAAATTATGGACTTATTTTTCTATTCAAATGCAGACATTAAATGATATGAGTTTTCCTTTGAGCATCCCAATGCTCTTATTATGTTGTATGATTGGATTTTACTTAATTCAAATAATACATAGTTAATCTTGATGCTTCCTTTTAATCCATGTATTATAGAGAAATGAGATATTTTATTTTGGTATATTTGGCCATTTTCCAGATACCGCTCTATAGTCTACTCTGGCTTAATTAATTTTAAAAGTAAGAAGCCCTTTTTGTAGAAATCAAAGAATGTTCTTTGCAGAAAATTCATTTTCATAGACTGTGAGGTCTGTTTCTGGGCCCTATTTTTGGATATCTTGCCTGCATAGTTCTAACATGCTGTGAAGTTAATTTAGATGGTGATATTATTAAAAGTTTTCTGTTAAATACTTAATTTGTTCATTTCTGCATTTTTTACTGTCTGTGTATTTTATAAAGCAAGTATGAATTTTCCTGACTACAATTTTAATTTTTTCCACGGTGTTCTAAGGGATTTTATAGTATATATTTTCCAAGTTATTTACGCAGTGTCCTCTGCATGAATTTCTTCTGATGCCTTTAGGTGTGTTTTCCTCTTGTATTCCAAGCATAGGACTTTTTGGGTTTCCTAATGTATCACATTCAGGATTTCTTTCTAAAACATCTAAAATTTTTGGCTGCTTTATCCGTATACACTTGCTTCCGTGCTATTATTTGTCTCTTCTGAAAAATGTAAGTATGCTGTTTATTTAAGTACGTGTGTTTATTGTCTTTCTGTTTCTTCCATTATTATTTTTTTTTTATCTTACATTCTGCTTTTACTTTTCTAAAAAATGGTGCTTGACTATGAGCTAGTGGTTTCAATAATGACTTTAAGGTTTAGTAGAAATTAAGTTCTTTAAGAGCATTTCTCAACCTGATTAACTGGTCCTAATTTAAATTTTATTTAACCAAATTGTACAGTTTAATGTTCCTAGGAACCCTAGGTTTGAGTTTCCGTGAAACTTTGAGAACCAAATTATGTTTCTAACTTTCTCAGAAGAGTTTTCACTTTATTTCTTTTGCTTCTTCCATTGCTAGAGAAAGGTGATTTCTCTTGAAGTCCCCTATGTGCTTTTCTAACTCATCTTCATAGTATAATTATTCTAGTTTATATAGGGATGTGATGCTCAGACTAAGCTTAACCTCTGTATTTCAGCTCCTCATTTATTTCATTAGAAATCAATGCTCACATTCAGTAAACAGACTTGGAACACAAGCTCTGTTCCTCTTCACTTCCCACCAGCACTTAGCTTTAGCCTTTGTACAATTCTCACCAATTTGTCAACATTTTGTTAGATTTTATAATTAAAACTCTTCTTCTGTAATGTTGGTCATCTTATGAAGTAGTTATCTCACTCTGTCTCAGGAAGACAGATGCTGAAATCCACTCTGGTCATTTTCTCTATGATATTATAAATGTGAGTGAGTTGTTTAATCATTAAACATTCAAGAATACCTTTGATGTGTTTAGGTTTTTTTAAAAAAGCTATATTTAAATTTTTCAAAATACTGTTGCTAATTTCAAAATTCTAAATAAGGCAAATCAAACATCTTTTATAATATTAACATGATACTTAATTCTTAGAGCACTTAATAAATATCTGAATTAACTAATAGCACAAGAAACTGCCCCTGGATGAGAGGTTTACTTTATATTGTGGGAATTTTTCTGTTGGAAAAGTTAGACAGATTTTTCCTTACCTGCTTTCATCAGTAAAGTGTACAACAAATATATTCTCTTTTTTAATATTTAGGAAAACCACTTGTCACAAGTGAATTGTCACATATCGCAAAACATAGTCAAGTTATTTGGTAAATTGTTTCTTTAGTTGATTAATGATACTTTAAAGGCTGTTTGCATGCTCAACATATCCAGTAGGTAATTTAATTATAATAAAGATAATTGTGTGTAGAGCACAAAAATTTAATTCGCCCAGTTATGTGAATTGATTTTTCATATAGATAGGCTGTTCAAACTTTTTATGTATTTCTTTAATTCTTGGTGGAAGTTTCAAGGCTATAACTTTTTAAAAGAAAAGATGTTAAACGATCCTCCCTTCTGGGACACAAATGTATCAACAGGAACAGATTTTACTTCTTTGCATCAATAAATATGCCAAGAAAATCAAACTAGATTGAAAATTATCTACAAAACAAGAATTTCCTTGTCATTCTGTCTCTTGCATAAAGAAATCACTCTGGGTAATTTAAAGCAAATGAATACTATGTGATTAACTTTGACATAGTAAGAAACTTCATTTAACCATAAAATTAAGAAGAAAAGGTAAATATGAACATAGATATAGTATGGATTAAACACAAGCATGCCAGCATACTTATTATTTTATATTTTCTCAAATATACTAAAATTATCTTCCACAACATTAGACCCTTCTACATAAACATTTATAAAGGTCAATAAAAAGCTTAGCAGAACATTTCAACTCTTTCATGCTGTGGGCTATTTCACTCCACCTTCTAACTCGATAACCCATCGCTAGTTGCAAACACACTGCAATCTAGTCAAAGTCTGATTTATGACTTCTGAAAAAATCCACAGTGTTTCTCCATTTCATCAGTGTAGAAGGACATCAGCTTTTTTTTTTTTTTTTTAAGTTTTTTTTTTTTTTGTTTTTTGTTTTTTGCGGTACTGGGGATCGAACTCAGGACCCTGCGCCTGCTAGGCAGGCGCTTATTCCACTGAGCTATATCCCCAGCCCAGGACATCAGCTTTATTACTACTTTGTATCTATGAAAAAATGCCTTCAGGAAAAGCTGTAATGACACTTCTTTTCTTTTTTCTCTTAGTGATTCTTTATTTTTCGCTTCACAATCCATACCTGTCCTTGCAATTTCTTCATATATTTCAATGGAATTAGAGTAAAAGTTAACTCCGCCCAAAAGTGCTCTGTCTCTCTGTAACATCTTAGAGTTCACGGACACCCTTTGAATACAGAACGCTGTGCAAGAAAATGTCTAGAAAAGAGAGGAATTACAAAAATAACTATTATACTTTGATGTCTGTATGCAGTGAAAGAGATCTGGAAACACATGATTAAGGCAAGGCTATTCAGGCACACTTCTTGAATGTAAGATTCACTGGATCTTACCATATACAAATGCACAGCCACACAATTTACATGGAAGTAGAGTGTGTTGAGCCTTGGAAACTTCCAGGAAGAGATGGCTAGTAGGGTACAGTAAAGGAGCATCAAAATGTGAAAGAAAAGTGCAGAGACAGAAAACTATTTCCTGTGCTGCAGAGATGACTCAGAGGTCTAGTTCTTCCTTAATAAGCATAGTCTAAAATAGCAGAGGGCTTTTATTGGCTAGCAAAATTTATATATGATGAAAAATTAGGGGCACATACTATGAGGCCACAAAGGTACAACTCATTCTATTGGCCTGTATTTCATCTCAGACATAGGATGAATGCAAAAATATTGAAACCAGGATAGTTATTCTTTGAAAATAGTTATTCACTGTCAAGAAAGACAATGGAAACATAACAAAATATGAAAGACTAAGTATAAGAAATTATTGCAAAGCATCTAAATGCACCATGAAGAGCTAAACACATCCATGTTGAGGTCTGAATTGTTTGCAGATGGATTCAATAAGGATGTCATCTGTCTCCAGAAACCATTTTTATACATTTATATACCAAAAATCTCAAAATGTTTTGTGAACAGTGAAATTGTACATGGTGACTTCAAATTTCGTCTATATCTTCAAAGGCACAAGGAAAAACAAACTGAGGGCCCTACACTGCTGAGTATTGGGAGGAAAGATAAAGTCAAAGCAATACAGTGACATAAAATAGACAAATTCCCCAGGGCAACACAAAAGGTACAGGAGGGGGCTAGGGTGTTGTGATGGATTATATCTGAGTGTCCCCCCGAAGCCTCATGCAGTCATGGGGTGGGCTTCTAGAGTTTATGACTGATGCATGGTCCAGTGCTGGAAATAAGAGTGTGAGCATTACACTCACTCTAGGGCGGGGAGCCTGCATACAATATAAGGGAGAGAAAGAAGCTGCTTGCTGCTGTTCCTCCTTTTGCTCTTGTTGCTTTTGCTGTATTCTGGTGCCACGAACTGTTGCCCTCTGTCATGTGCCACTCTGCCTGGGAGCCGGCCGATTAGGGATGGAAACCTCCACAAACTGTGAGTTAAATGAACCTTTCCTTCCTTACTTCTGAGCGTCTACTATTTTGTCTCAACACTGAGAGAAAAACAAGACAGGTGCCTTCGTAAGCTTTTAACCTCATGTTGTAGTTCAAGGGGGTGTGTTTCAAGGAGTCGTTCTAAGCACCCTAGGCCCTGCTCCGCAGTTGGTCTTGCCCTGGGCAATATGTCTATCTTATGTCACCTAGTTGCTGCAACTTTACCCTTCTTCCCGATACAGAGCAGTGTGGGCTCCCAGTTGGTTTTTCCTTGTGTCTTTGAAGATATAGATGAAATTTGAAATCACCTTGTACACTTTTACTATTCACAAACAAAACCCTAAATATAAACACTGGAAAATTATCTCTAATATTGATTTTACATCTCAGTCTTTCACTTATGTGTGATGGTCCTAAATCTGAATAGTTAAACAATGGAGTATTTAGGCAACAGAACAGTGAGGTAGGTAAAATCTTTATTATGTGGGACACAGCATAAATTATATATTCAGAATATAGAGGAAAAATTTATGAAGCAAGAAAAAGCAGTCAACCAAGAAGCAAAACCAGGGAAAATTTAAACAGTAACTCCCCAAGTAAGATAGCTCGGCAAAACATAATTTTAAAAGGTCTCGATGTGACGGGAGAAAGGAAACTTGGTCCCTAACACTGTACAACACATCCAAGGCTCTCCTTAGCGAAGCAGAAAGTGGAGACAGAGAACAGCAAGTGTTGCTTAGAAGGTGGAGTAACAGGAACTTCAAAACATGTAATGTCTTACACTACAGAACACGATGCCACCTAGTAAACCCCATAATTCACATTTATAATATGTTTATATTTAGACATATAAATATAGGCAACCTTAGACAAGTATTTAAAGAAATCGGTATATATATATTTATTACCAGCAATACAGCAATAAAAATCCACTATATTACAATAATGATTATAGCCGTTATCTTCTTTAAAAACCCAAACACCCACCACCTACAATAATGGATAAATGGATTGAGGTATGCTTATACAGTAGGCTAGTATATAGTAAAGAAAAGTACTTCATTAATTATATTCAGGAACACGTGTGGATCATATACACAGGGCATTTAGGAAACAACAACCCAAAATCACAACAGAGCTCACGTTTCATAACAGATTTGTATAAACTTTTAAAAAGGATAAAATTATTCTGTTATTGAAAGTATTGACAGTGTTTACCCCTATCATGTGCTATGCTAGCTACAAAAATAAAGTTGCTGATAACATTTTGTTTGTTTTTCCTGATTTGATAATTTCATATCCAACTTTGGGATTCAATTTATGGTGTAACTAGTGAAATAAACACATCAACTGAATTTAAAAATGTCAATTATTCTAAGTTCATACATCAAAATGTGTTGGAAAGTATAATTATCTTGAGACAACCTCTATCTACTTATCTATCTATCTATCTATCACCTATCATCTACTCAAAATAGTTGCAAAACCTCTACAGTTTGTAAATATGTTTCAAACACCCATCTGTGTTTGGGAACGCAGACCTTTGGTATAGAGTCTTCCTAGGAGGTGAGAGCTTGATCCTCAGCCTTGCAAAAAGTAAACAAGTAGCTATGAAAGTAGTAGTATCATTGCTTGTCTTTATATTTTTAATTTTAATTTTACTTTTAAGATTTCCATGCAGTTTATCTGATTTTCTTTTCATTTGTTCAGCCTGTATTGACTAACAATAATAACTTTCATTACAATGAGAAAGAGCTGGACTCATTTCAACATAATTTCATTCAGATATTTGCAAGTTCGCTGCTAAAAATCCACTTTGATTTATATATTTTAACAGACTTTATAGCTGCAGATGGTTACATTATCCTCCAAGTAAAACTTGTTGAAATAATTCTCACTAGCTATAGTAAGTTATTGTGTTTGTTCTAAACTAGGAATTTCAGAGGTAATTCTGCTGGACACACGAGCGACCTGAAGCTCTGAAGGAACTATCTGGTATCTTTGGAAGATTTTCTTCAGTCTAGTGAATGTTTCAGAGATTGTTTACTGCCAACTGCTAGTTGAGAATTTATGGACTGTTCATCTATTTTAAGATGGTATAAACCTTTCCAGTGACAAAGTTTCCTTCAGAATATCTCTTTGAGGAAAATATACATCAGCATCTTATATATGAATACTCAACAAAATCCAGATGTCTACATAAACTACATCTTGAAACCATGTTGCAGAAGAAATATAGGTACTTGACTTATAGTAAGCTTATGTCTAACAAATTCACTGTAACCTAAAACATATACTAAATTAAAATTGCTTTTCATATACCTGTTTTCCAACCATCCTGACCTAGGAACAAATGCACGGAACAGTACCCATTGTTACCCAAGGCATCAAGCAACTGCTAGCAGGTGCCACCGTCCCCAAACCTGTGTTATTAAAGGGCAACCCGTGCATAAGTTTAGACTGGAAAAGATCAAAATTCAAAATTTAGAGTGGAGTCAGTCCTGAATGCGGATGACTTTCTGACCACACTGAGGTAAAAACTTTACTCAAACCATTGTAATCCAGAGATTATCTGTGCTAGAACTTTTGTATTAGTTATTTTTTAGAGGGGAAATGATTACTACACACCACAAACCTTCTCAGGAATAAATATACAAGCAGTATTTTCTAATAGTGTTTCTACTAGCTCAAATGATGCTGTGGTACTAAAGCTCAGTCAAAAATTGTACACAGTCCCTAGAGTCTACATGAAAAAGGAATTGTTACAAATGTATTTCCACCACTGAAGTTTCTTGTTCAGACATTTGGTTATATAGAATTACTTGGCTGTGCACTTTCCATTGCAATGGATGCTGGAGGCTAAAAGTATAAAAATGTATGACACATGCACAAAACTAAATCCAAGAGGATGTCTACTGTAGAAGAAAATAAAAACAGGTGTATATATATTTATAATTTCAGTGATAACAGGTTTATCAGAGTACACTGAACCACTACTTCTTCCTAATTGATGGAAACGCAAACCTTGAAAGAAAAAGAGTGTGACTAAAATGATTGGGGTCAGATGTTTCCTTTTTGTGGTGATGCCATTTAGTTTGAGTCCTGAGAATAAATGAAAATTCTCAGAACATCTAAAGAATAAGGAATACTTTACCTGAATGATTCCATCATCCTTTGCCATCCAAGCCAGTATAAACTTTGAATCCATTTGTCCCAAATTGAAAGGAAAAAATGAACTGACACAAGGTTAGTTTCCAGTAAAGAAAATTATTTGTATTTTTATGTAACAGAAATGCAGTTATTGTCTCCATATTCCTTCCACATTATGTATTCCATGAAGGAATAGAAGATTTTTATGAGCGAGTCAGTAGTCTTTTGTTTGTTCTCAGTCTCTAAGAGGAGAGTAAGGGCTCCAACAGGGATAGCGAAGGACATTGTTCCTGTGCTTATGAGACTTTCTGGGACCACAGAGTAGACCACAGACACAATTATGTAAATCACAGAACTAAAGGTGATCAATGTCTTACCCAGCAACCACTGTAAAACGAACTTTTGCTACAGACAGTTTGGGAGATATTCTCGGTTACAGTGTCGCTGGGAGGTAGTTATAGTCTTTACTCAGACCACTTTCATTATTAGTAGAGTCTCACTGCTTGTGTGGCGCGGGTGCCTGGGCGTAACCCCCTTCACTCCTTCCTCTCCTGCCATCTCTTGATTTTCTTTTCCATCGAGAAAGATCTACTTCTTCCTTCCCAATATTTGTCATTTTTTTTAATTTTAAAGAGAAAAAAGTTTTAAAAATCTAGTATGTTAAAGTTTCAAAATAGGATAGAAGGACAGTAACAATAATAAGTACATGTGTGTTGTTCTCTACATAGTAATTACTCAGATTACAAAATACAGGCATGGAATATTGTGCAAACAATGTTAGCACAGGCATTTCAATAAGCCAAGAGAAACTATCTTACCTACCATGTATGTTTTTTCTCTCCCTTCCTTTATTTCTCTCTCACCTCATCACTGTTTCTCTTTTTTTTAAGAAAGGAAGAAGAAAAATATAAATAAAATAAAATAGAGTTTCAAACAAGTCTAGTAGGAGAGTAAGAATAATTAATATATTGTTAACTTTTTATCAAGGTAGTTACTGAGATTAAAAGCTATAGTCATGAAACAATCTCCAGACTATGTTAGCACAAATCTTTCTTTTCAATGAACTAAGAGAAACTAAGTGTATCTTAAATATCTTGTATATATTTGCCTTTTCCTTTTTTTATTCCTTCATTTCCCTTTCCTCTCATTAGTTTCTGTTTTGTTTTAAATAGTTTCTTCCCCATACACATTATCTATTGTACATTTTGAATCTCATTTACTTGTTCAGCTTCTCATACTAGTGAGAAAAGATGATTTTATTTACATCTGGGTCTGATTTATTTCACTTATGAACATGGTCTCAAGTTGCATCCAATTACTTATAAAAGTCTTGAGTTTTTCCTTCTTTATGGCTGAGTAGAACTCCATTATATGTAAAAAAAAAAATTTTAACCATTCCTTGGTTGATGGGCATTTGAGTTGTTTCCAAGATTTACCTATTACAAATTGTGCTTCTATAAACATGAGTGCACATATATCCCTGTGCTATGATGTTTTTAGTTCTTCTGGGAAGATACCCAACCCAGGAGGGGAATAGAAGAGTTGAATGGCATCTCTAATCCTAGGTTTTTAAGGAAACTCCACACTGATTCCTACAGTGTTTGCATTAGTCTACAATCCCTCCACATATGGAGAAGGGCTCCTTTCGGCAGAGCCCCACCAGCGTGTGTCATTGGCTGATTTTTTGATAAACCACATTCTTTCTGGGTGAGACACAATGTCAGTGTTTTCTTTTTTTTTAACTTTAAAGAGAATAAAAGAAACAACAACAAAATAACAACAAAGACAAAAATGAAACAACACAAAAGCAATGAAAACCATACAAGATTTCATAACAAAATAATAGGATCTAGCAATCATTGTTTCATTACACGTTGTTATCACCAGTGAAGTTACTCAGGTTACCAGATGTAAGAACGCAGGTTTGATCAAACCATTAAAGAAACTAAAAAGCAATAAAAAATTAGAAACAGTAAAAAGCTACACTAAACAGGATATTTCTCAAATGGTCACTGATGTTGAACATTTTTTCATATATTTATGTGCCATTTGTATTTCTTTATCTGAGAAGTGTGTATTAATCTCAGGTGATCACTTTTGGATGGGATATTTGAATTTGGGGACCTGATTTTTTTTTCCATTCTTTATGTGTTTTAGATATAAATCCTTTGTCTAAGGGACAATTGGCTAATTTCTTTCTCACTCTGCGGGTTGTCTTTTCACTATGTTGATTTATTTGTTGTAGTCGTTGTGCAAAAGATTTTTAACAGGGTGAATCACATTTTTTGATTCTTTGTAGTATTTGCCATATGGTTTGGGTCTGTTTATGAAGTCTCTGCCTATACCTACGTCTTTAAGAATACTACCTATTTTCTCTTGCAGTAGATTTCGTGTTTCTATTTTAATATTTAGATCTTTGATCCACTGAGACTTTAGTGTATGAGGATAGCCATGTGTTTAGTTTTAATCTTGGCGTATGGAAAATCTGTTTTTCTGCATTATTTGTTAAAGAAGCTTCTCTTTCTTCCAGTGGACATGTTTGGCTCCTGTGTCAAGTGTGTTTGGAGTTGTGTCTTCATCTTTTGTTCTGTTCCACTGATCCTCATGTCTTGTTTTATTTTTTTGCCGGTACCATGCTGATTTTATCACTTTAGTTTTACAGTGTAATTTCAGTTCAAGGATTATGATGCTATCTGATTTACTTTTTTGACCAGGATTGCATTTTCTATTCTACATCTCTTCTGGTTTCAAATTAATTTTAGGAATGTCTAGTTATGTGAGGCATGCTAATAGTATTTTGTGGTTGCCTTAAATCTGTAAAGCAGTTTTGGGAGTAGGGCAGGTTTCACTACATTGGTTCTTCCTACTCAGATAAATTTCTAATATCCTCTTTAATCTCTTTTTCAGAGTACTGTACTTTTCAATATATAGCTCTTCTACTTCCTTCTTTTAAATTGAATCCTAAGTATTTAATTTTTTGGATACTATTGTAAAGGGTATGGCTTTTCTAATTTAAGTGTCTATGAGATTGTTGCTTATGCATAGGAATGTTATTGATTTTTGAATGTTGAGCTTATATCCAGTTACACTGCTGAACTTGTTATTAAGTCTGTATGTCTTTTGGTGGAGTTTCTGGAGTCTTCTATATAGAGTATCATGTTATCACAAATAATGATAATTTAACTTCTTTCTTTCCTATTCTTATTCTTTTAATTTTTTTCTCTTGTCTAATTGCTCTGGCTAATGTTTCCAGAAATATATTGAATAGGAATGGTGATAGTGGACAACCTTGTCTTGTTCCTGATTTTAAAGTGAAAGTGTTCAGTTTTTGACCATTTAGTATGATGTTGCCTGTTGGTTTGTCATAGATGGCTTTTATCAGATCGTGGTAGAAACCATCTATTCAAATTTTCTTTAGGGCTTTTATTATGGATGGGTGTTGGGCTTTGTCAAATGCTTTTTCTGCATCTATTAATATGATAATGTGATTTTTGTCATTGGTTCTGTTAATATGATGTGTTACATTTACTGATTTGCATATGTCGAACCATCCCTGTATCCCTGGGATGAATCCTCCTTGGTCATAGTGTATAATCTTCTAAATGATGTGTTGCATCCTATTTACTAGTATTTTATTGTGGAGTTTTGCCCCTATGTTCATCAGAGAGACTGTCCTATATTTTTCTTTTTTGGTTTCATTTTTCTCTGGTTTTGGAATCAAGATAATCCTTGCTTCCAGGAATGATTTTGGAAGTATTACTTCCCTTTAAAGGTCCTAAAAGAGTTTCAGCATTAGTGACGTTAATTTTTCTCTAAATCTCTTGTAAAATTCAAAAGTGAATCCATCAGGACCTTTGCTTTTCTTTGTTAGCAGGTTTTTAATTATGGTTTTGATATCATTATCTTATACCAATTTATTTGGAATTTTTATATCTTCTTGATTGAGTTTTGGTAATTTGATTGTGTCTAGGAATCTGTCTATTTCTTCTGGGTTTTCCATCTTATTAGAATACAGGTTCTCATAGTAAGTATTGATAATCTGAATTTCTGTAGGATCTACTGAGATTTCCTTCCTAAATTCTTGAATTTGTGTTTTGCTTTATTCTGTTTGATGAAGCTGACTAATGATTTATCAATACTATTTATTCTTTCAAAGAACCAACTTTCTGATTTGCTGATCCATTGTATTGTTTTCTTAGTCTCAATTGCATTATTTTCTGCTCTTCTCTTTGTAATTTCCTCCCTCAGATGAGTTTCAGGTTTGATTTATTCTTTTTCTGTATGTGTGACATTCAGTGTTAGATTGTTTATTTAATCTTATTCTGTTTTTCAGATGTGTGAATTTATCACTAGAATTTGCCTCATAGATACATGTGGTGGATTGACAACTGGTGGTCAATTTATAATCCCCAGCTGAACTGCGTAAGTGTGGTGTTGGGTGCGGGAGGCCCCCCTGGGGACTGTTGCCAGCAGCATAAGAGGCAGAACTGGAGAAGAAGTGGGGCTGTTGGGAGCTGAGTGAAGGCTATTGGGAGCTGGTGGAAGCTCTAAGGAGCGGTTGGCTCTTTTGGAGGTGCTTATCATGATGGTTTTCCTGATGAACTCAGCTGTTTTCATCCTCTGAGGACCTTGTTGGCACTGTGAATAGCTTCGGTTCACTTTGGGGAGCTCTGGTCCTCACTCTGAGCCTCACTTCTTGGCTCCAGAGGGGAAGGAAGTGCACAGCTCACTCTTCTGAAAAACTTGTCACGTTGGTTTCCCTGATAGGAACCCAGCATTCCTGATCATCGGAGGAACTCAGGATCTCACTATTGTTGAGGGTGGTTGTGATACCTTTTGGGGGAGCTCTGGGTTTTACTTTGCACATTGCTTCTTGGCTCCAGTGTAGATTCCTCAGCCTGCTAGCACATATTCTTCACTCTACTGGCACAGACTTCCTAGATTCTACCACTAATCTTTGGGCCCTAGCAGTGCAGATCTGTGAAATAGGCCTGCATGAGATGTTGTTATAG
Source organism: Dinomys branickii (assembly GCA_004027595.1). Lineage (NCBI taxonomy): Eukaryota > Metazoa > Chordata > Mammalia > Rodentia > Dinomyidae > Dinomys > Dinomys branickii. Next base: position 59,252 of record PVLD010000197.1, read on the forward strand.
GCTCTGGGCCTCCAGTTGGATTTGGGGAAGCCCTGTTATGAACTCTAGGTCCTCAGCTGGACTCATGCAGGACATTGCTGTGGGATCTAGTCCCTCAGCTGGATTCCTTAGTCTTAGTGTGTGGACAGATTTCCTGCACTCTTTGTATATCATTCTTTGCGTGACTATTATAAATAATCTTATAAAATATGTGTCCTGTATTATATTGTTCTCCGCTGAAAGATAACCCCCAAACTATACCAGGTCTATTACTTTATATCCTGCCATTGTGATGGTTGTGACCCCTCACAATTGCACTGTGGTCATACAGGGCAGAAAAACTGATTGTAACAGGTATAACATCTTGGTTGAAGTAGTACAGTTAGCAACAACAATACGCTCAAGCACAGATAGCTAATGACAAACTGTGATAACTATTAGCCTGATCTCTGTAGCCATAGGAGCAAGTTCTACAACTATATAATATAATCCAATGTATACTAGGAATTTGTTTGCAATGATTTTCCATTTAATAGCATTATTTTACCCCGTTGTGTGGCAGAGCTATTAAGAGGGATGGGAATAGGTTTAAGAGTTGAATGAGGTTAAATAAAGTTGAGGTAGGAGTAGGGGGCATAGGATGATCAAGATTTGTGTAATTGTAGGACACAAGAGAGAAGGATTAGAAGAGAAAGCCTAGAAGTACTGAAGTGAACCAGTAAGAGACACTGTTTACTCACGTGAAAGTATCATAAAATCAAGCAAGATAACTGAAAATAAAGAGGAAGAGGACAAGCAGAATAAAACAAAAAAGTTAGTGACCTAATTGTAAAAAAAAAGGGACAAGAGAATAAGGAAAGGATGAAAAGGAACAAACATAAAAAGAGAAAAAACAAAACAGCACAAAACAAAACAGAGAGAAAAGCTGAAAAGAAAAATAAATGCGGAGGCAGCCCAGCCTGCTCTATTCCCTGTATCTTTATCCCCAAGCACAGTGCTCGTTCAACAAACTTTCCATCTACTCACGCATAATGTGTGTGTGTGTGTGTGTGTATGTGTGTGTGTGTGTGTGTCTTTGACATAGCATCTCACTAGGCAGTCGAGGCCAGCCTTGAGCTCTCAGCAGTCCTCCTGCCTCAGCCTCCCGAGTGTTGGAATTGCAGGTGTGGGCCACCACATCCAGCCACTCATACTATTATTGTTGCTTCTGACAATTTTGTGCCTCTACTCCAGCCTAGCCATCTTGTGCCCCATGGCTTGGGGCCCTACTGTGTGGCTGGCATACCAACCAGTCTCTGGGCCTCCTGCATGGTTCACCTGGATCCCATATCACTTTTTAATAAAAGTCACTATATGTACTAAGAATTAAAAAATAGTTGAGAAATAGAAGATATTTGATGCTATAATGACAAGAGCTCGAGTTAGATAAGCACTCACACACCCCTTATTTCTGCTAGAGAGATGATCAAGAGCCTCTCCATGTTGCTTGGAAAGTCTTGTTCTATTGGTATTTCAGGCTTGTAGCAGTACAGGTGACTGACATCTTGCATGAGAAAACATTCTAGGCAGAATAAATTACATCCACAAACTGAACAAAGCTATAAACCACCACGATTACCTTCGCAATTACCAGCATCTTTTTATTTTATCACAAGTGGAAGTAATGAGGGAGGCTGGAAGTAGAAGCAGATAATAGTGTGAAGAGGTGAGCAAGGCAGAATTTGACTTCTATCTTTCAACTGTACAACCCCCACACAAATTAAATTGTAGAACTTACAAAGCTAGTAGCCTTAAAGAAAGCAAATTGAAACCTCAATAAATAAACACAAACTTAATGCATAAAATATACATTACAATAACTCTATCAAATGTTGTTACCTAAAAGTGCTCACAGTCAAAACTCTGTATGTCTTTTTTCCTAAATTTTAAATTATAGTTTGAAAATCCATGCAGAATATTTGAGGAATGTTTAGCATTTCAGGGAAAAGAAAGAAAAACTATATTTATGTATTTTTATTGAAATCAAGCAGAGTAAACACAGCTACTCACATTTTCTTTTTCCTAATTATCCTGGAAAAAAAAGTGAGATTTTTCCTTCAGCAAACAAAATAAGGTGACACATACTGGCAGATTTTGAGGGCAACTACCAAAGATAATCACAGATTATGATTCATTATCTTATCCTTATGTGAATTACAAATTCGTGGATGTTGGGAGAGGATAAAATACTTGCAAAGAATACAGAACATTACTCAGTGCTTTTATGAATTTTCATATTTTACATTTGCTTTAAACCACCCGAGCTTGATTCCAGTTGTACTTTGTGGCCCCATCCTCTCTGCCTTCAGCTCCTTCTTTTCTGTCTCAGGTGTGGCTCCTCAACACATTCGAGTAATCAGTCTTCTTATTATCCATAAATTATCACCCAAGTTCCATCAGTGTCAGAAAATGAGATAAAATGTAAGTGGAATATTTTCATTATATGCATGTCGGTAGACTGAAGAGAATGTTCACACAAGAATTTACCATGTAGAAGGACATTTTTTAAAATATTGAGAAAACACTGTGGAATAAAATTGTTTAGAGTTATATTAACCCAATAGACTCTTTTCCTACCCTGAAAGATTCCTGGGAGGCATTTTAAGCATTTTCAAGTAACATGGCAAACCTGAAGATCGATTATGTTTCTAAAAATTAGATATTTTAACATACATTTTAAAATATTTCATTTGAAAAAAAGTAAAAATTTAAAACACAAAAATAAAAATAAAGTAAATAAGATATTGTTTGCTATCATTAGATTGTCCATATTCCAAAGATTTTTATGCAGTAGTGATTTTTAATAAGTAAATATGTCTAAATACCTTAAATAAATTTGATTTAATATCACGAAATTGCTACAAAATTATCAATATGCATGCTTCTTTTCAGTGGATTAAATCAAGAAATATTTCAGCAAATCATTTGTAGTCTGGCAACTTACAGTACTGACCAGCATGTATGTGGTTATAGGCAATTTGTCATCTTAGTGGGGCTGCACTGAAAAATTATTATGAGCACAGTGGGGATTTGCATTCCTTGGTACTTTGGTCTCATAATCGAAGTCCTTACCTGATGAAATTACTTAAATTGACCCTATTACATGAATTGCCATTTAAAATTATTAGATAATGATATTTTCCTTTGCAATTATGTTACAGATTAAGTCACATGTAGATTGAAATAAACATCCCATAATCAGTGAGCCACTTAATACTGCTACTACTGTAAGAATACTTTAAAAAATACTTAGTTTTCTAAAATCTTCTAAGCAAGTCCTCCTTGAATATTTTACATCTCTAAGTTCTTCCCATATACACTGACTTTTGAAAGAAATAATCCAGGTTCAGCAACTCATGCCTGAAGAGATAATTTTAAAGTTTACCGAGGACTTATTTTTCAGTATTAAAATTAGTTCATGACAAAATTTAGTAAGCTAAGAGTCATAAACATATTAATATTATGAGGCTACTTGACTATCCTTACAGTTGGCAGCAGTAGACTCAGAAGGTGCAATGAATGGGAAGAGAAAATGGAATTGTTTTCCGCGAGTTTCTGTCTTTACGTTTGTTTTCCATGGAATCCCGCAACACTGCTAGTTATGCTTGCTTGGGTTGCTATTCTCCTGGCTTCAAGTAAACAGTGTAGAAATTTGCTAATGATAATATACAAAGATAATTTATGTGTGATACCCATGGCGTTGGGGAATTTTCATCTACAGAAATAGTTTTTTCCCATTTGTTCCTATATACTCATAATCCCAGAAATTTTACCAAATAGATTTACTTACTTTTCTGGGCCATATGCTTATGGATGGGAATTTTGTCTGTGATACCTACATAGAAAGCCTATTGCACCTTCCAGTGGATATCCATCTGGAAGCAAACAACCAACAACCAAAACAACCACAAATTTTGATATTTTACAATCACATTGATCTTTACAACTGCTTACACTACAATCATATAATGTTACCTATGTTACCAAATTGCTAAAATAGAAAAAAGAATGTTTATAACATAATAAGTGCTTATAACAAGCATGCTATTGTGTAACCTTGGCAAGGAACAGATAAAACAAAATTATTTGAAAGGAGATCAGTTTCTTTGAGATGAAGACATTAGTGGGTTTGTTGTAGAGGTGGGATTTTAAGAAGCCATGACAAGGTATATACAAGTTGGACATGTTCCTCTGCTTTGAGAAGTAAGAAGATCTGAGGCAAAGGAGAAAATTTCCTGAAAAGAATAAAGAAAAATATTTGCAGTGTAGTTACAGTACAAATAAAGCCCATGAGGAACAATGTGGTGAAATCTAGAAGAAGCCAGGGTAAATGGCTTGGACTCACTGTTGTCTGGAATACATGTGTACGAAGGAACAGAAGGGGTAGTGAGAAATGGCAGATGACAGTGTTGGAGAATCATAAGTACAAACATTTGTCATGGAGTTTGGTCAACTAAGAGGAAAGCAGAAGATATAATTACTGTGGAGGAAAGCCAGAGGCAAAGCAGAGGAAATGCTGAATAGGAGATTTAAAGTTTGATGAAAAAGCTGAAGTAGAAATGAAAAGAGTCAACTGATATTGAAAAATACCTGGAAAAGAATAATGTCATCCACCTTGGAACAGAGCAGTGCTTGGTAGCTGTGTTAAAGCATAAAAATATATAGACAACAAACAAAAATTCAATCTTTTTCTGGTAATTATTATCAAGTACTACAGGTTTCATGAAAAGCAGGCCCAGGGAATTAGGGTGCTAGAATGTGCAGTATTGAAATATAAAACTATTGAATGGTGTTCCAATAAATCCAGCAGAAAATCTAAAAGATGACATTTGACTAAGCTGACAGGGTGGTTAGGAGATACATCAGGATTTACTGATGTAGGCATATATAAGAAGTGTGGTAGTATAGGATGTTTTATCAAAGGATATATTTTCAGAGTTTAAATATTCACATTTGTATAATTATTAGCCTCAAATATTAATATGTTTATTACCATACCCAGAAAAGACATTGAGCACTAAATGGGGAGAAATGTAAACCTATGAGGCTAGCATAATCAAACTTTCAATAAGCATGTAAATATCTCTTTAAGAGGCTATAGGAACACTGTTATTACAGATTGTTGACCATTGGTAATAGTCATTGAAGAAAGTTTAGAAAAAAATCCAGAAATAAGTAATAACGATAATGACTCTGTCTTGGTTACTTTTCTCTTGTTGCTGAGACAAAATATCCAACACCCAAAATGAAGGAAGGGAAGGCTTATTTAGCTTACAGTTTGTGGAGGTTTTAGTCCTTACTTGGCTGGTTCTGAGGCAGAGTGGCACATGGCAGAGGGCAAACTGTTCAGGGCAGCAGAGCACAGCAAAAACAACCAGCAAAAGGGAGGAATATCTGCAAGCAGCCTCCTTTTCTCCCCTACGTTGTAAACAGCCTACCCCCACCCAGGGGGCACGTAGCTCTCACACAATCTCCATGCCCTTCTCATCCGCAGGCTCAGGATGTGTACAAAGTAAGCACCCTGGCTTCCTGCTGAATCACTCAGCCAAACCTCTAGACTCCCCAAGTTGACACAATGTATAAACTATAACAGACTGAACAGATACGTTTAAGCATATTCATAATGAATTGATATACTACCCAGTTTGAAAGAACTAACCTAATATTCTTAACAGAAAGCATGGACAAGATTAGGAAGATTGAGATTATAGCTGATTACGCCTCATAGAGTAGGGATTTCATTGTCCCCTTCACTTTTGTGTTTACTCCAATTTTTTGAAATAAAAAGAACTATGGGGCTGGGGATATAGCTCAGTGGAATAAGCGCTTGCCTTGCAAGCGCAGGGTCCTGAGTTCAATCCCCAGTACCGCAAAAAAAAAAAAAAAAAAAAGAAATAAAAACAAATAAGAGTTCATACATTTCTATCTATCTATATTTTATATTTTAATATATTTAACATAGAAATTGAAAAAAAGGAAATCCATTTTTTTTGTGTTTTTTGTACAAGGAATTGAATTCAGGACCGGGCACTTGACAGGAAGGTGCTGTGCTGCTGAGCTGTATCCAAGGGCCCGAAATGCATTTTGTTTAGTTTTCCAAAAGAGTAATAGCAAAATAGAAGGAACCTTTTAAGTTTAGAATCAGTCTCTAATAAAGTCTGAAATCTAGTGTGGAAAATTTTTTTATGAGTGTGCTCTTGTGTTGTCACACAGTTAAGCATGAGAGATAGGTATAAAAATTTTACACCTGTTCAGGCCCTCTCTCAGACCTCTTGCATTTTCAAATCATGGACCATTTACAGTGACCTGTTGAGGAAAAGAACACTCTTGGCTCCTAGGCAGCCATGATGGAGAAGTTGGCTTGTTCCAGTCATCACACAGAAAGCTCTCCAACTGGCTCCTGGTGCATGCTGGAGCCAATCAGTATCTGCTGGGTCTTGAATGGTAGATAATTAAGCAACTAGTATATATTATATGATTTTGGTTTTGGTGGTTTACTGCACAGTTGATCAAAATAAATAACAAATTTAAAACCAAAGTAAATTAAAAGCACCACCAAAATCAGTTTTAAATGTATCTTGATATAGTTTATGAATACCACTGACAGGAACAATAATTTTGTTTCCAACACTAAATTTCAGTATAACTTTTCATTCCACTTTACCATATTAGCTGTTTAAAAAAGTGAATACAGCTGTGGATTTTGGTGACTAGAAGACAGAACCGGAAATACAAAAATTGATTGAACTAGAGAATACAGATAAGCACTAAGCCACAACCCAACATTCTGGTTTCTCTGTATCAGGAGTGGCTTCTTCCTTCGGCTCAGACCAGCTGTCTCTAGATCAGGCAGGGCTCATGTCAGTAGACACAAACAGCCGTGCATGCTAGTACTTGCCCCATTTATTTCTCGATCAGTTGAGTCCCAGATAGAGCTGGAAATTATGAATGATCAGCCTAGCAGCTGGAAACAGGGCAACATGAGCACAGTAAAATCAAAACGAAGACAACTTAGGTGATATTTAAATTAACTCAGGCACGAATAGTAATAATACTGCTCAACATCAACAAAAAGAAATCATTGGAAATTTCTTGAACTTGACTTCGTTTTATCTCAAATGATTTACAAATAAAATCTTATTTTAATAAATTCTAAAATATCTGAAGCTGTGTGAAATTTTATATATTTCATGCTGTATGAAGATGATAATGTTCATTGCTGGGGGTTGCATGGTACTCAATGCTTAAATATAAGAAAAGATAATAGATTTTTACAAATAATTTTCTTTGTAGAATTACTAGGAAGAAATCAATAGTTCTTTCGTTTTTCCATGTTATTTTTGTGAAATTGCATTTGAATTGAAATTTTAAGCTTTGCAATGTTTTTATATTTCTCAAGATGTCAAAATAATGGCAGAGGTGACAGGCTAATTACTTTCATCTACAAAGACCTATGGGAAAACTACTTATGGAAGTGACACATTTTTGATTTTTGATTTTCAAACATATTTACTGCTAGAGGAAAGAAACATAAAAAGGAAATAGTTATAAGTTGGTAATATCTTATAGAAATAAACCAAAATATTTTACCCTGTAAACAACACCATCACTTTTGTAGCTATATCAAACAGCTATTTAAAACATTTCACATTTCCATTGAAAAGAAATGCATGGGTTACAGGTTCTATGTTCTTAGTAAATAACTGTATTTTGCAATTTAACATATATGATGCTTTAAAGTAGAAAATAAAGTTTTAATTTGACCAATATCACTTCAATTTCTGATTGTCAAAGACATGTTGATTTTTGGTATTGACAAGAATTGTGTGATGGTAACAGTGAGAAATATTAGACAAAGGATTGTTATTTTATTTATTACACAATACACTGGTACATGTACATAGCTACATTTTGCAGCTTACAATTGCAGCCATGATTACTGAAACACGTTAAAGTTAACACTATCTTATTTCTGAGCTCTAAGATGAAATACTGTACAGCTTGTACTTTCTTTCACGGTAATTGCTGCTCATTATTTCTCCAATCCAAAATTTTGTTTTGTTTTTTCTTACTATCATCTATGTATCTAGTCAGCCATGACTTTTACAATCCCTTATTTAATACTGGCGTCGACTACCTATACAAACTCCTATGTTACATTAATTCTTTTCCAGAAAATCCCCACTGTTTTTCATCTTCTGTACTGGCAGAACTTTCTGCTCTGTAGATGTTAAAACACCTTCAAGGTATAAATTTTCTCAAACATAAGTCATGTCATAATCAAGCTTATGCTTCATGTTACTGCTTCTCAAATTACATACCCTTAGCCACACATCACAATCACCTATTTTTTTTTACATGTTATCATTCATTATTTAGCTAGAAGAACTCCACACTTTACACAGTAACTTCAAAATCTTTGGAGAATTTTAAGACTGACCAAAATTTTCATTTTGATAGGTTTCCATGTGATGTTTACGTAAGCTTTCCAGAGCCACAATTTTAAATGAGGTTCATTGTCTTATATTTGTTAAAAGTAAAAGTAAGCGTAGTGGACTCCATAATATTCCACGCCATCAAAGCAGAGCCATAGCCTATCTCCACGAGAAAAGGGAATTCAAGGACACTATTAAGTTACAAATCTTTGTCCAGCCATCTCTCTTCTTGATCTAAGCCAGGAAAATGAAAGCAAAATCTTGTGAGGATTTTTGCCCTTTGTGTTCACTGCTACACTGTGTGCCTTAACCAAGATGTGTGAACAATCTGGTCTCACTCATGCATGAACGAAGCAGGAAGCTTGGCCATAGCCAAGTTGTGGATGGTTTGAAGGGCACTACAGTAAGTAAAATAAGGCATGTAACAAAAGGAAATGATTTATGATCACACTAATATGTGCAATCTTTTAAAAATCCAGACATATAGTTGTAGACTATAAAAGCAGAGGCCCAGGGGCTCTCCTTGGTGAGATGTAGGGCGAGGTAGTTCAAAGAATATGACTTAGAAAACATACAGGGTAGGGCTGGGGATATAGCTCAGTGGAATAAGCGCTTGCCTAGCAAGCGCAGGGACCTGAGTTCGATCCCCAGTACCGCAAAAAAAAAAAAAAAAAAAAAGAAAACATACAGGGTAGAGAAGGTAAAAGGTCTGATATATAACAGGAGGACTATCATAAATAAGAGTGTACCCCCTTCAGGAGTTATGCTAAAATGAGTCAATTATAATCATACTTGCTACAAGGAGGAATGAATAACTATGTGATAATGGACATGCTAATTTGTTCCACTATAATAAGACTTTTACATTCTCTGTTTCTCTGTCTCTGTTTCTTTCTCCTTCTACCTATACATATATGTCACTCTTGACCTGTGAATTTCTTAGACATATATGTTTGAAGTATATAAATATAAACATTGAGATAAGTTGTACATATATATAGACATATGTATAGACCTATAGCAATATGTATGTTTAACATATGCTTTTAAGATATACGACAGCACTGTGTACGTTAAACTTGGGCAATAATATTTGTTATAGTCTTGTGTTGAACAGATGACTCACAACTGCTTGCAGTAACACCAACAGTTATTAAAGCAGGAAGAGTCATTCACATGTGAAGGCAGTGCTGTGAGGGAAGCAGGGATCACAGCAATGAGCTGATTAATTTTGAGGAGGAGATAGGATCAGACGTCTAGAATATGAAAGATTCAAGGAAAGATTCTCTCCTTGGAAACTCTAACGCCATCCAACTGCTCCAGCATTTCACCCTAGCCAACTGAAGCAGGTTTTGAACATCTACTATCCAGGCTGTAAAAGAACAGCTTCCTGCTTTGCAAGCTATTGAGCTTGTACTGATGTTTTTACAGCAGCAGCGGGAAGCTAATATCTGAACTTTCCCTGACTCCAGGTATCGCTGCATTTACTCCCTTTCCCTGAGTATTTCACATTTTTGCATTAGCATTAAAATCTCTGCCTTCCAGAACTGGCTCTACACATCAGCTAACGTAGAAAACTTCCTCTCTATGACACTGTGAAGTGAGTGACTGGGACATTTTGAAATTTTCACAATTGTCAGCTTCTCTTGGTGAACATTAATTTTTGGTGATACTAAAAACGTAAATCTCAGTTAAACTTCTGCCAAACTGCCATAAAACCTATACTTTTAAGGTTGGTGTATTACTAAACACCACATATGCATTGCTAATTCATTTGGTCCTTATGTGACAATATTACAGTGCAATGATGACCAGCTAATAATCATCAGTTAACAGTTTTCCTTTATTTAAATCCTTAATTATGTTGAAGGGTATAAAATTAACTGGAATATGTTTTCCTTCTTTTATTTTTAAAATAAATTTTAAAAATTAAACAAAAACTAAATGGAAACAGCCCAAATCCACTATTACTAAAAATCTTGAGCATCTACTTCTCAATTCTTACTTAATATTTTATTACTCATTAACTGATGAGTATGGTTTCAATTAGCTTATGTACAGACTTGTGAAATGAAAGTATAAGCAATATGAGAATATCCTTCATAAATTTTCCACAAGTTTTTGGTGGCATGACACAAAATTTGCTTTAACATAAATATTGTATATTTTACTACTGAACCATACATGTTACATTGAGCTTGATTATAGAAATTGATATGAATATCATTGACATTGATTTTGGGTTTTGAACATCTAGAATAAAGTTAACCACTTAGGATTTTTTATCAAACTAGATGGGAATATTTGCATAAATAAATACCAGGGCTGCTAAATTACCTCACATAGAGGGAAGGATGTGTTCAGTAAAGGCAGACTGCATTGCCTTTGCTTTTCAGTGAATTGCTTCTAACCCTGCGTACACACACCCACCTGGGCACAGTGCCATGTCAGAATTGATAAAGACTGAAGCCTAGAGCAACTTAAGCTATCTTTTCAAGGTAAAAGGTTTTCCTAAAGGTGAAAACATTAGCTGTCAGCTCACACTGTGTACCACCAGTTATGTGAAGCATTCATGTGTGTTTCCTGCATTAACTTTTCATAATTCAGAGGTGGTTTGACATGTCACACACTTAGAAAACAGCTGCAAGACCCTTTGAATACATGTGCTATCTATGACATCGACCATGAGAAACAAGCTGTTGCATCTCAGTGCTCAACTCACCCCTGTGATCTGTTTGTGATTTAGTTGGGGTGAAACCATGTTCCCCTCCAAACATTCCAGGCGCACCTGCCAACACAGCTGGAGAGCTGAGATTGTGTACCCATCGGAAATTCCACAGGTCTGCAAATCCTTTTCTGTATATCTAATTACTGATTTCTAATTACTGATTTCTTAAGTGTCACAAAGTAATACATATTCAGTTGATTTGGCCACAGTGGTGTATGGAGAACCAAATTTATACAGGGACTATATTGAAATCTTCCATTTGGTGAACTCCTTAGGCCAGAGACATTTTTGTCAACATGATATCTTGAATGCTCAGGCAATAAGAATACTACATAGCTGATTTTGTGAAACTGATGGCTAATATATGAAAAGGAAAAATATGTTGGAAGCAAAAGATAGCATACAGTATTTGAGGTGAATCATTTAATTAATCCATAGGTATATTTCCATCTGTAGTTGTTTGTTACATAGATTACTAACTCACAAATATATGTGCATGGAGGCATTGTTTATAAATGCACAGACTCCATATCAAGCACACAGAAATGATCCTTCTTCATCAGGAACAGATTCTAAGATCACTACTGAAAGCTTAAAATGCTGACTAGAAATGAACCCTACAATTTAATGCTTTTCTATCGCAGTGCTTACCATGCACTGAAGCCGCAACTTCTGCAGTTTGAGAAACAGCAAAGTAGCAGGATTATGTTTCCATTCCTGCCTCACAGCTTCAGTGATGGTTTGGTTCTTACTATTCCACTTAGCAGGTTCAGCATATAATATTTTCATTTCCTTGAACTTTATGGCACTCAGGATTCCCCTGCCTTTCAGTTGCATGGGACCGCCATAACTCATTGGCATAGACTGATTTGCTTGATAAAGGCTACTTGTATAGAAGGACTCTGATTCCACAAGACTGACCTTATAATTACAATGGTTGCTGAATGATTGATGGACAGACAAAGGTTAGCCACAGATACTTTACAGAAAGAATGGATCATGTCCACTAAATGACAGAAGGGGACCATGGGGAATTTCACCTACATAGATTTCCATACAATTTAAAAATATGAATTACCTATTTCTAGGGTTTTCTGTCTTAATACTTTGTTCCATCATTCACTGTGGGTGACTGAAATTCTGTCATAGCTCTAAATGTTATCACAGTCATAAACAAGGGCCAGGTGTGGTGGCATGTGCCTATAATCCCAGCACTTGGGAGGCTGAAGCAGGAGGATTCTTGCAATTTTGAATCCAGACTGAGCTACAATGTGAGCTCAGGGCCAGCCTGAACTGCATAGTGAGACCCTGTCTCAAAAAGACAAAAAGAAAAAGAAAAAAAAAAAACATCATTGTGAAGGTGATAGGAAATTTAGTTTCTGGTGATGACATTCTTGGTCTCCTGCAAAAGGCAATTTTCTCATGTGTGCAGTGTCTCATGTGGTCTTTTGTCTGTGAGGACTGAAAAATTCTGTTGTTTTGTGGCATCTTCATATAGAAACCACAGGTCTGTAGGGTCCTGCATTTACATTATCTTGTAAACTTAGTTACTGCTTTAAAGAGCCAATGGTCCAAAATGGCCACGTTCTGATTTAGTGCTTCAAAGTACGAGTTAGAGGAGAAAGATTATGCACTTCAGCTCTAAACAATAGCTCCCATCTGAAGGAAGCTTATCTGACACATTCATTTCTCCAAAAGGCAAATCATAACCTTCTGGTACCTAGCAATGGTAAATAGTACATTAGCACTATTTGCACAGACATTTAGAATGGCAGAATAACCAAGAAAATGCTCAGAATTTGAAAACCACAGCACTCAGTGGACTGTGAAAAGAACATTTGTTTACAGTCTGCGAGCTGAAATAAAATGGCAGAACATCATGTCCCCTCCTCTGCCGCTGGATGTGCTCGTTAAAGGGTAAATTTTTCACAACTCTGCTCAATTTTGCAAATCACCTTAATTGTATTGCTGGCATTGAGCTTGATTATATATACATTTCAGTCAGTAGGTGAATCCACAAATTTAGAATATGTGGACGCCAATGCAGGATTGTATAATATTTTAAATTTTGGTAATTATTTGCCCTTACTTCCATTGTCTATTTTTTGCTGGTATGAAAACAAGTTTGAGATATTGTTTCTGAACCATTATGAATGCTGAAACGTGAAAATATGACAAGTAATATATCTAAGATTTGTGAATGTTTCTGAATGCTAAAGAATGCAGTTAGGGCATGTATACACAATAATGGAAATGTAGAATTTTAACACAACGAATCATATTTCTCATAAATTTTGCAATAATGTTGATGATATCATCTTTGAGATGGACGTTTGTCTTCTTTCTAGAGACTGTTACTAAAAGCAGAGCATTTTACTAAGAGAGGGTTGCCTTAAAATGGTATAGATAGAACAGAACTTGACAGCAACTGTCTATCCTAATGGATAGGTTTGTTTCCAATAATTCATAAATCATGTTTTCATCGGGTTACAGGAGTCATTCAAGCAAAAATTTTTACGATAATTGTATTTATCATCTTGAATTTACCCACTCTATAAGAAAAAGGAACTCACAGGGTAATAAACTCACTAATGACAGAAAATATAATCCAGATATAATAGTTCTCACCAATGGTTTATATAATTGCTCTGAAAAGAAGGGAATAATCATAGCAGAGCTCAGATTTGGAAACGGAAGTGCATGTACATGCTTTCTATGTACCCGTCCCTGCGAGTAAGTGTGCCAACACTTAAAAACCTCCCTTAGAATTAGGATATGTTCATGGGATCTTTGACACTGATTGTGTATTGCTAAACTCGACATTCAGATTGACTTGAATTGTGTTTATAATTTATATTGACGTAAAATATGCAAAGTAAAGAAGTGAAGAATACAGGAGATTTTTGTGTTCCTTTAGGAACAGAGCTGATCACTGAAGAGCCCTTTTGTCTGCGAAGGGTTGTCTCACCCCTTGGGAATAGAAATGTCTCCGGAATTATCTTGCGCCTCCCTGGACATAATGAGTGTATGATTGCAAACTGACTCACGTATGCTGTTATCTTATTAAAACTGTGAAAGCCTCCTGAGTCCAAGCTTAACAAAAGGGATGCAAACAAAAGGAAAGACACTAATTATAATCCCGTAAATAAGTATAAATGTTCAGAGGAGGAAAGGCAGGCATTGTTTCCTCCTCCTGAGGGAGTAGACTGAACAGATTAAATTCAGACTGGCTTCAAAAAGTAAAGCCAAAATACTCAGATGCACAGTTAAGGCAGAGGTGGGATGCCCGAGCGTGGTATCATCTTTAAAGACAATAAGATATGATTTTATGCTTTAGAAACATGGACAAAGTATCTGAGAAATTTCAGTAGGTTACCCGTGCGGTATCTCACTATATTGTAATTCCATTCCTGGTCTTCCATATGCAAATGTTTTCTTCTCCGGTATGTGTGACAGGAAGCCCATGTTTTTATTCCCGTCTATTCTTGATATGGGGTGGAGGTGGGGAGCTGATGCCAAAGAACCAAAGCCACACAATTCTGAAGGAGGAAATCTTTTCTTAAATTTATTTATTTATAATATAAAATGCAATGACCAAGTAGCCTAGATTGCCTGCAACTACAGGAGAACTGAATGAAAATACATGAAATTGGAAGAAAAAGACTAATCGGAGAGTTGCATTCCAGACGCATTTCCTTACCATAGGGCATAGGCTGATACAGTTAGCCACATCCTTTCTATCCCCATTGCTACTGGTAATATTTTTCAAGCAAACAAGTTTTCACCACATCCTTTACTTTCTAAGAACTTTCCTCCTCATTTATTAACTTCCTAGGTAGGATTGATAACTGCCTCCTTCCCTATGTGCTTATTGAAACATAATCTGTTGAAGTAGCTTGGGTAAAATCGTCCACCATTTGTGCTTCTACTCAATCCTGAGTAGATTACAGATCAAGTTCTCTAAAACACAGATGCTGTGGTAGAGTTTGGGTTGAAAGATTTTTCTGAGGGTCCAACAGATGTAGTCTTCAAACTCTAATGGTTAAACTTACAAACAGTTCTCAAGCTCATGTTGTCTGTCAGTCCTCCTGGATGGATCCTCTCTTCTTTAGCCATGTAGGTGGCACAGAGAAGGGTGCTTTATTCTTTTCCACTTCTATATATTGATCAAAAAATTCCCAAACCTTAACTAGGAACTGATGTCTTACAAGAAAAGATTTACACTATTTTACACTCAAAACATACTCACCCATTGTCATCTATGAGACAAAGGATTATTTTCAGAATTTCTTTAGAAAACCAAATTCACCCATTCTCAAATCATACAAAATGGCATGGTATTTGGATAAAACCTAGGCATATCCTCCAGAGTGCTGTAATCTTCTAGTGATGACTTATAATAACTAATATACTAAAACTACTTGGAGGACTATATATTCTAGGACAAAATGAGAAGGAAATGTCTATATATGCTTGGTATTAATAAATGCAAACTTGTTTCTTCAAATATTTTTTATCTTCTGTTGGTTTCATCTGATGAAAAACCCACATACGTGGAGATCTGATTACATTAGAAATCTTGTAGTTTTATTAGAAGGCAACAGTATATAAGAAATACTAGTAGGTAGATCCATGGAGGGATCTACCTACCTATCTATCTACCTACCTATCTATCATCTATGTGTCTATGTGTCTATGCATGTATGTATGTATGTATGTATGTATGTGTGTTTCTATCTATGATGAACCATCCCAAAGATACTTTATACTTAATTTTTAAACACTTTTAAAACATAGTTCTGCATGTTTTCATTCATAATAATTTTAGATCTGAAAATATTGGTATTTTTAAAAATATACTATTTTATATGCTAGCTTTTCCAAAGAGGTAGCAATGGAAACTGCTGCCATAGACTTGCAGTGCTGTCTGCACTTTGAGGCACACTGTCCAGTTTGGACAACACTTATCTGCATGGACTATTGACCAATTTCAATAGGATTTTATTCATGCTAAGCGTATGTGGAATGGTATATCTTTAATAATTTCTACTGATTTTAGAATAAATTTGCCTCTCTACCAACCTCATTATCTGTTATCATAAAGCTGTTCATTTCCTTCTTAATACCACACTAAAATGTTCTATAAAATATTTTTTTGAAAATATTGTGTTCACACAAATATGCATAAATCAAGAGGGACAAATGAAATAATCTGTCATAAAATCTATGTTTCATATTGGAGATCATGTTTATTTAAGATTGTATAATTTGGGCACCTGCAAAACATGGATGAAAATGTTCCATTTCCAGAACTCCATTGTTATGGTATTACGGATTGAAAACAAGGCCCAGCATATGCCAGACAAGTGCTCTCCCACCGAACTACCTCCCCAGCCTCTCAAACTCCACTGTGTGTATAGCGTGATGTTTTGGGGGGTGCCCAGTTGCTAGTTCTAGCATGCCCAGATCTACATTGCTTGATAATATTTCAACTCAGAGTCCTGATACCTTGGATAAAGTTTGGCCTATTCTGTTCTACTGTCAGAGCAACTAAACATTCACAGTTTCATCCTAAGGCTGTAGTGTGGATATCTGGAAGGTCTCAGATGCCTCAGAATTACAGGCTACAGACCAAGGTGGTCTTCACAATCTCCCCGAGTTTTTACCTTCTTCCACAGCCATTTTTAGTCATTTTAAAGACCAAAGGCCTGGGGACTTCACAATCCCCTGAGGAAAGAAAAAAATTGCATGTGGGTTCTGAGTTGATGAAAACAAAATTTGTGTATTCCAGCTAGTTTTCATCTAATCCATACCTTTTATATGTAAACATATGTGAAATGATAGCCTTCCAATTGAACCTGATTAATAAGTCAGAGTAAAGCTAGAGTTGGAAAAAAATCCAGATTTTTTCAACTTCTTGTCATTATTCTGTCTTCTAATCACACTTTTATTATGAAGTAAAAAATATCTTCAGTGATAACATTTAATTCTCTTTAAATAAAATATTTAATGTATTAATTATTGTTACTGTCCTACTATCCTATTTGAAGCCCTATTTTATTGTTATTTTACTTTTTTCTCTTTAAAATAGAAAAAACTTTTAAATGTGAAAAATTAAATCAGTTTTTGGATTTATTAACAGTTAATTGCATTTTAAACTACTTATCTGTAAGAGCCAAAGCTAATTGGATGAGAGCGGAACAACGATGACTAATTGGGCCATTCTCCTGCCCCGAGGTCAGCCCCTCCTTTTACCAATGAAAACATACAAAGTGAGGTGCTTCCCAAGGCTGCACAGCTTGTTTCCACAAAGCGTGGATCTGGTCTTGTGAAACAATCTTAACCTTATTTATACTCTATGTCCTCACTGCTATCTATGTATGCAAGAAATGTTACACTTCCAAGCAAAGGAAGCCCTCCCTTTCCTACGGATCAGAGCCAGGACAATGCATATGTCCCAGGTGCTCACACAGAGGCTGAGCACGGGATGGGAATAGATGAATGGAGGGCCATTCGGATAAAGATGCCCGAAATCCATAACCACTCTCCTTCCCTCCTCAAGGCTCAAGGTCACTTGGTGTCTACCTCCATACCTGTTTGGATCTGAGTCTCTCATGCTCTGACATAAAGCCATGATCTGTCAAATGCATCAGAAATCTAAAAATTCTCAAAAGGAATCCCTGTGTCTCAGATGTGCATAATAAGCTCCCGGGTTCCGGCTTCCCTGAGGAGAAGTGGGATAGCATGTCAGCACTTATTTCCTGGGACCCACGAGGTACACTCTACACACAAGAGAGGAACGGTGTGACAGACACAGTGCTTCTCCAGCTGTAATGACTTACAAAGTCCATGGGTGGGAGGAGTCTTGCTAAAAATTTTAACATATGTTTAATGTTATTTTCAAATATTAGTGATAGGATTGGTCAAAGACCATAGACTAATTTTATGGCATTCTGGCCTCGTTTTTATGTTTATTGAAGTACACTGACAAATTAAACTTCTGTGCATACAATGTGGTTTGATACATGTATATATTTTGAAATAATGTGCACATTTTAACTTTGTAATTACCCGTTACCCTTATATAAGTATTGTGTGTGTGTGTGTGTGTGTGTATGTGTGTGTGTGCGTGTGTGTTGAGAGTGTTAGTATCTGCTTTCTTGCAAATTTCACTTATGTAATACAGTACCTTTAACTCTAGGGCCCCTGTGGTATGTTCAGTCCCCAGAATGTATTTACATTTTAATCATGAATTTGCACCATTTTACTTGAATCTCCCGTTCAGCCCTATCCTTGGCCCTTGGAAGATGCCTTTGACTCTGTTTTGGTGAGTTTTACTTTCTTAGTTTCCACGTATAAGTGAGATCATAACATTCTTTCAAAATGGTATACAAATGGCTCATTCATATACACAAAGATGATTAATACCAACAATTGTCAGAGGAAGGCAGCCCGCAACAACCATAACTCATCACTTCTCAACTCTCCACATGACTGATCCGGGAAGAACTACTGTGTATTGTTACTGGTATGGGCACAGAAACGTTGTCAAACACTGATGGAACTGTAAATTGGCCTAGTCATTATGAAAAACACTGGAAGATGTAAAAATTTAGAACTAGAACTACTGTGTGACCCAGCAGTTCCTCTCCTGGGCATATATTCTAAGGAAATAAGTCACTGTCTCAAAGAGAAATCTGTGCTCATACGTTCACTCCAGGACTGTTCTCAATAGCCAAGAGATGGAGTGGGCATAAATGTCTGCGGACAGAAGAACAAACAGAGAAAATGTCAACACACACACACACACACACACACACACACACACACACAGTTATAATAACCAGCCTTTAAAAAAGAAGAAAATTATGCTTTTTCCAACAAAATCAGTGAGTCTAGAGAACTATGCTATGTGAAATAAGACAAACACAGATCAGCTACCATTTGAATGAGAAACTAATTGAATATTTCAAGGATTACTGAAGATTTCTGGCTAAATGATGAGCACAGGACAGATTTGAATGCAAATATTTTTGAGGCAACTGATACCCTAATTTAATGATAATGTGTAGTATGTTAACATTTTCTACACGCCAGGCATACTGATAAACTGCCATTATTAAGTAACACTGACAGATTAAGGTGTGAGCTTTAGAGATGGTCAGTAACTTGAACAATGTCACAGAACTGTCAAGTGGGAGATCATGTTGTATCCTAGCATTTGACTGTAGAATGTGTGCTGTAACCATATGCTGCATTAAATTATATAGCAGGCCAGCATTCTGTCTCTCAACACTGTGTTACTAACATCAAATGCTCTAGATTTGCTATGACGTCTTTTGCAAATTAACTGTTTTAAGAATCTATGCCTTAACTACTCTAAGAGAGAAAAGGCCATACATTTGAAATTGCTGGCAAGTGCGGTACGTCGAATACGATAGAATCGTACCCTGAGTACTTGAGACTTGAGGCTGATGTTTCACAGATAGAGCAGAGTGGATCAGTTTGGGCCACAGAGAACCACTGAGAACCAGATTACGGAAGTATTTGATGTTCAACCGTGCCTGTAGTTCTGGATTTCAAATGTTGGAGCTTAGCCTTAATAATTTCTCTTTTTCATTAGCATAGTGTTATTTTCATTACTTGTAACCGAAGAAATTAAATAGAAGAACGTTCTCACTTAGTTACTTCATCTCAAGGAAGGTCCCTAACCGCTGTGTCACCATCGGACACAAATCCTTTTATTTGCTTAAAGTGAGAATTAAAACACAAAATTTATTTGCATTTCCAAACATAGCCCATGAGCATAGGAGACACTCACATAATGATATCTGTTTTTCTACCAAAATAAACAAATTGAACAATTAACTAATAAATAAAGGTCACTGCATATTTACTTTAGTTATAGTTCTTACATTTTATTTAAAATGTCTGGAAGGGTTTTCTGCTGTACATTAGGGCTTTGTACAAGTTGCGAAAGGGGAAAAAATGATACAATATAATTCTATTCATTATTATTTAACCCTCAAAAAATTTTAAACTTACTGTTAATGTTTATTATTTATTTGTTCAAAATTTTCTTATTTACAATTAAAAGTTGGTATTTAAAATGGCATACTCATATTGATGATATATTTCATATATTTTACAAGAGGAATGTGTTTGGTAGCATGTTGCATACTTTAGGACTGTCTGACTTGCTGATTTTTTAAAAATCCAAATATCCAATACACTATTTACTGTGATTTAGCCTCCTGTAATATGAATTTATTGTAACAGTTGGCCTAAGTTTTGGAAACACAACTTTTACAATATTACATGAAATTGTTTTATACATATAATCACAAAGATAGTCCTTTAGATATTTCTTGTCTTGGGTGAATTTTTTTTTTAAATATTTTTATACAAGAAATTGGACTCAGTGCCTTGAGCTTGCCAGGCAGGCCTTGTGCCGTGGAGCTGTATCCCCAACCCGTGTGTGTGTGTGTGTGTGTGTGTGTGTGTGTGTGTGTGTTATTTATTTAATTAATTTATTTATTTTTAAAGCTTTGCTTCATGAGCAAATATCTAAAGACTTCAAGGTGCTATTGGGTAACAATGAAATAAATGGTTTTAAACGATGCAAGAATCAATTGTGTCTGAGATACATTCAGTGCCTAGAGAATACCAAATCCAAAATTATCCAATATCATTGCCCTGGTTGCAATAATAATAACCATTGTGTTTCTGAACCTGTGAGTCATTTCTATAGAGTCTACCAGAAAGATGGAAGTGTTGACAGTTTTACAAGGGCCCCCATTTCTTAGTCAGAGGTCAGTTGTATTCCACAGAAAGCACTTCCCTGGGCTGCCCACGAAAGTCTCTTTTCATTTTTTCTTCTGTTGTTGTTGTTGTTGATGTTGTTGCTGTTGTTGATGTATGCCTGTTTTCTTTCTTGTCTTTGGATTTTTGGCTCTTGTGTTTTCTTTTTTTTTTTTTTTTTTTTTTTTTTTCTGTTGCTGAGAGGATCAACTGTCTGACTAAGTTTGCATGTCTGTATATGGGTCCATACATCTACAATTCGAAGATATCAATGGATAAAGCAACAACTACTGTTGAGACCATATCACCTTGTCCATAGATTAGTTGTGATGGTACTATTTTCTGTGATAATGGGTGTCTGTGTGTCAATATGTTTTTGTACTTTTATGTTTCTAAAATAAAATAAATAAATAAATAAAACCACCCCCTGCCGATTGTGCCACTTATCTTCTCACCTTCGGGACAGAATTTTGTGTTATCAGCCTTTTCACAGATTCAACTATAACTGTGGCTGACAGATTCATTTTTAAGCATAAACTATGACTTAGCACTCTTTGTGTGTTTGGAGGAGTCAAGGTTGGAGGTATTTTTTGTGATATTTTATACGTTTACAAATTGTATTACTTAGAGCATGTTCACTCGTAATACTTGTGTCAGGTACCCATTCTATATTATATATGTTTATAAGTATATTTATTTTAATTTTTTCAATTATACTATGACATGTGCACGAGAAATTTATTGGTGTGTTTGAAGGTTGTTTGAAGTTAATAGGATAAGATTTTCCAGGAAGCCTTCCCTAATTTTCTCTTGGGGAACAAACCCATGGTCGCAATTGTGTTTCCCCTACCCAGATTGATTTGTGAAAGTCTGCCCTGCGGTGTGGCTACACCTGGAGACAAATCTGTCAGAAGTGACGGCAGTTAGGGTGCTCCAAGATGCTGAGGATGGAGTGGAGAGGAGGGTATCATTAGTAAAGGACACATGGGAGCCAGAAAGCATGTCTTCTGAGCTCTGTCTACCAATGGCACACAGAGGCCGGGGAAACAAAGAGAGTTGACAGCTCTTTACCAGCCAGTAGGCCCTAACTAGAACCAGAGTCCACCCCTGCCTTCGTCTAGGACTATTGGCCTCTTGAGATTTGAAAACAGAACTTTGCACTGTTTCAGCTTGCCAATGGATAGCATTCTGTGATAAGCATCTGTCCGGTAACTGCAGACATGTGGTACAGGTGGGAGACAAAACTTCCTCCTATCTTCATGTAAGAATGTACAAACTAGAACAGTAAGTGAGTGGACATTTTGAGATGTATTCAACGGCACTACTTTACACACTTTACTCTTTCACATTTAATTAGAATGTAGCACTGAACCTGTTTGATGTTTTCCTTGTCACTCCTAAAGTCTAGTTTTTAAATTACTGATTCAGCAGTTCCAATCCTTATATTTTTTATCGCATAGACTTTCCAAGTAAAGAAATTCAAATTTTTTCTCATTCTATCCAAGGCTTTACTGCTCATCTCCAATGCAATTTATGCCTTCTTTGAGATCATCCCAATTTAAGATAAAGCCATGTTTCACATTATATATCTTGACCTTTAAATAATCAAATAATTTGAGAACAGTTCTCCTTACTCAACATAACAGAACTGGAACTCAATATTACATTTTTCTCTGTTCTTTTAAACATTGGCTTGAGAACTGGAACTCAATATTATATTTTTCTCTGTTCTTTTAATCATTGGCTTCCCAACCGTCACTGCCTGCAGGATGTTTGAAAGTTTGCATACGTTTTGTGCAGAACGGGATATCCTCAACGCATAACAACTTTCTGCATATAGAAATATATAGCTTGAAAATGGAAAGTTATCCTGATGTTTTTCACTACACAGTTTAGACTCTGCTAGTTTATGCCAGGGACACAATTATCGTATATGCTCACTAAAACAAGTACCATGGGCTAGATGGATGGCCTCTAAGTCACACTGCCACAGGAAAGAGCTGCTAAAGGAAGAGAATTTCTTATTTGTGAGTTTTAAAAATGAGACACAAGCGCATTTACATGCAGTGAAAGAGTAACTGGCTTATTATTTCTCCATGAGGACAGTTTGCCCATGAAATCAAATTGTGAGATTTAAAATTATATCAAATTTAAAAGAAGTTGCTTTGAAACTGTGCATGTTACCATGCACTGTATATTGGAATTAATTCCAGTCCTCAAAATTTGTGCTGAATCAGATCATAAATCAGAATGCTCCCCAATAATTTCATGAGCTTTATGGCAATGGATGATGTTATGAGGAATTTATGAGGGCAAAATCTCTGTTAACTACATAGTTATTACCTTCTCCAAAAGAATAAATCCTAGCTACCTGAGTCCCAAAGTATAACGTTCTCAGCATGCCGGAATTTATAACTGACAGGAACAGTTCCAGGGTCTTAATCATGGGGAGATGTTTTCCGGTTGTAAAATGTGAAATTGGGCTGAGACGGAAGATTAACAGATCTCCTCAAGAAGTCAAGCCAAATATATTTTGATTGTATGGGCTCTGCTTTAGGAGTAGACTTGGATATTTTCCTTATTGAATCAGCAATGAGATTGGGGATACTTATGTAGTAACACTTTAACTTAGAAATTTACATATCTCTTTGCCTTAAATTGCAACTGACAAGTTAGTGGAGTTATGCTTTGTAAAATTATGTTAAAATATCTGATATCTGCGCACACATCATTGATTTAATCATTTAAACTCCAAAATAGTTCACCTCCTCTATTACACAGACAGTTTGAGTAAAGCCAACAGATCGCAACATCCTGAAATTTCCCATTAGAGTTTTATTGAAATAGGAGCATATAGTAATTTAAAGAAAGACCTGATTTCACAAGTACAGAAAGTGTATTACTGTCTGCTATGCACAAGCACAACTCATTCAGTGGAACTAGTGCTTGGTGAGGGTGATGGCATCTTTATGTGTAATTGCTGAGTAGGTCAGTTTGAACCTGATTTGGCCACCTGCTGGAAAGTGTAACGAGAGTTTATGCATCCGTCATAAATTGTGAATTTCATAAATACTGATTACATGGAAGTGTTGGTGTAATATTTCATATGAACATATGATAATAATGTAAGGCATGATTAATTTGAAAGTGTTAGAAAAGGGTTTCTGAAATACAAAAAAGTAATTATTTTGTATTGCAAACACAGTAACAAGAACTACCCCTGAAGTTTCTTTGAAAAAAAAAATATATATATATATGCCCAAGTAGTAAAATGTGTATAACAATTCCACTATGTCTCAGCTGACAAAAATCCCACTGCCTGATATTAGATTTCCATACATGTATAAGCATAAAAACACTATGGTACATACAGAGGTTTATTCAAATTACAACATAATTTGTATAGAAATGATGAGCATTCATGTTTGTGTTTTTAATTTACATTTTAAAGTTTATTTTGAGCATTAACCTCTATCGTGATATAATAAGTTGGTATATTGTAGTAGTGACTGACATGATGTTTAATAGATATTCAAGGTTTAAATAAAATCTCTGGACATTTTCCCTTAAGATCATCATGTTTCTTAAAATACTGGAGCCAGTACAACTGGCATGTTCACTCCATGAATGTGTGAATAGTTATCAGTATAGGTTGAAAATAATGTCTTATTTTCACTTTGTCAGGTATCACTAATTATGTTCTATAGTTTTAACTGAGTTTAGGAATTATGGCTTGACTATATGTTTGCCTGTCAAATTTTTCATACTTTAGTGCTATATTAGATTGTTTGAGTTTTGTTAACTCTGAGATGAATTAGTTGCAATCATGTCTCAGTTTTTATACCATTATTGCTCGAAATGATAAAGGTAGTAAGTGAATATTAAGCCTGACTTTTCTAGGCCATCCATAGACTTTCTCATATTAATACTCAATTATAGTAACAGGTTTCCTGTTCTAGATATCATAAAAACATTTTAACACCAATGTTATCCTTTGACAATCTTTATAGAGGAGAGATATTTCTTGTTCACAAGAACAGAACGAAATGTAATCTCCATGCTGTCCTCTTCCACAGGCTCAGGATGTGTACAAAGTAAGCACGCTGGCTTCCTGCTGACTCACTCAGCCAAACCTCTAGACTCCCCACGTTGACAGAGTGCACCCACCATGACAGGACCCTTCTGCTGTGTATTTGGAATGTTGCCAGCTCCTTACCTGGCTTGCCTCATGTTTGCTTTTGAATATGGCCAACTTTAAAAGTCCTATTGAAGAAAGTTATGGCAAATGCTGGAACAACCAGCAAAGTTAGCATAGCTAATCTAAGAATAATTTTATTTAAAATGTTTTAAATGCTCTTAATGAAGAAAAACTTAATTTTAACATGTTAAGAATAAGACAGTGCATACTCAGATTTTTCATCAGCAATGCTGCAAATTATTTAGTGACCCAGAAACTGTCAAAATTTGTTTATGGACTCCTGTGGAAGTGGCTGCTGCTTCGTTTTAGGTGCTTCATTGATGTCAGTTCCTTTGGGATTTGGGACTTTGACACACCCATCCTAACTCGTTCAAACAGAGAAGAACCTGTGTTTTGCCAAGAGCATATTTTTGTCTCTAAGTAAGAGTGCTCATAAAAATAAGTATAAAGAATGTAAGCAGTTGCAACTTAGAAAGTCAAACTCAGAGACATTAGCCAATGGCTCTTCAATCTTGCAGCAACTGTTACCAACACTTATACTAATTAAAATGTAGCTAGAGCACATCTTGACAATGCAGTATTATCAACTGCCTCTAATTTTTCCAGCTCTTTCTCAGGTAAATCAGCCATTCACGCCTGTAGTGTTTACATTCGTATCATACGCAGCTCTCAAGAGGTAGGTGATAAACTTTCCCTCATCATTCTCACAAACTTTGCTCTTAAAACACCCTCACTTTTACATGTGTGTGTGTGTGTGAGTGTGTGTGTGTGTGTGTGTGTGTGTGCGTGCGTGCGTGCGTGCACAGGCGTGCATCTTTTTGTCTTTCTGGAGAGTAGATAAAGCACAACGTTCTCAGAGCATTATTGACCGCTGACTGCAAGAATTAAAGAATTTATGAAGACATTTAATTCCGTAATACTGACAGATCTACAGTTTTGAAAAGTAACAGCACAAGTCCTTTTTAGCATGTTGGATAAAGAACCCTAACTGTTTGGTTTTATTTTGAATTGGTGAAGATAATGCATTTGAATAACAGACAACTATTTTGCCTCTTCTTTACCTGCACCTCATGACCCACCTTGCTTCCAGAGGTGTGGAAAGCACGCTCTGCTCACGGCCCTGAGGGGTGGAAGGCACAGCATGCAAGACATCCAAGGAGTTGCGGCTACTGGATTTTGGGTTTCCATTGTGTAGATCTTTTAAATTAAAAAAAATGAAATAGCTTCTATTCTCATAAAAATATTTAGATCAATGATGATACATAAGTAGTGCATACGTTTCTTAGAAATGATTTTCTGGATTAAGAAGAGGAAATATAAAAAAAAAAAAAAGCAGCCTTGAATACACTAAATGGGTTTTTGAGAAAAAACCAAAAAGGCTCATGAATTGCTGTGTTCTTTCCGAGGTCTTGTATGTGTGGGGACAACATTTGAGCCAAGTCTCCATATCTGAGAGCAGAGAAGCCAGTACATTTCTTCTCTGCATCCTTAAATTGAGGAATTTAAGGAGGAAGCAAGAGAGTTTGAGTTATCCAATTAATGACCAATAAAAGGGAGGCTCTGGAAAAGAATATTGAATTTAGCCATAAAAACTTAATTCAAAGTGCAGTCATTCACTGTCTGAATTTTTGGATTTAAATTAGCAACATTAAAGGATTTTGAAGTATATTTAAAAGCTAGATTAACAACTAAGTACACATTTTACAAAAAGAAACAACAGTTGCCAAAGGAAAGAATTTTTCATCAGAATGTATCCTGAAAAAAAGCATCCAATAAGAATTAGACTTCTTCACCAGTGGATTTTCATACCATATACAGAGAAAGGGAGAGTAGGAGTATGTTTTTGTTTGCTTATCCTTTGACCTGTTTTTCATGCATCTATGCAGCATATGCAGTAAAAAATGAACTGAAGCGTGTGCTATTGATGCTATGAAAATTGAATACAATCTTTCCTTAACTTAAGGATTTGTCTATGCAGCTAAACAAATTTAATAAATGGTAGCAAGGTTACCTAAGAAATCAGCACATCTTCTCCACAGCAGAATCCTCAAGAGAAGCTTTCTCCTCACTTCTTCTGCATTTAACAAGGACACTTCATTTTTTTCCAAATAGAAACCAGTGATTAAAATACATTGCCAAGTAATTCAAACAATCACTACATTTGAAAGAAGTTTCAATAAATTTCTCAACCATAATATTGAAAATAACAGAATGAACACATCCAGATGACATTCTTCAAATTATGATAGTTTTAAAACATTCTAATTCCTATCTAGAAATATGTATTTGCAACAAACTCTCCTGAGTTAAGAAGTTAAAATTAGTGTATAGACATGTAGACTTTCAATAAGAGCATTTATATTAAAAATATTGCTAAAGACAGCAGGAGCACCAATAATATCATGCTTTCCTATTTTATGTTGTGTTTAATTCTAGATTATATTAAGAGTTTTTTTTTTTTTTCCCCCGGTACCGGGGATCAAACTCAGGACCTTGCACTTGCCAGGCAAGCGCTTATGCCACTGAGCTATACCCCCAGCCCCTATGTTTAATTCTAGAGATTTGAGATATTTTCTTGAGAAATTTCTTGAGGTATATTACAAATTGGTATTGGGAGCCAAATTATGATCTATGTAAGGAGAACTACGGAAGTGAAGGGATCCTTTTGCACATCCAAATGATAATGGAGTTGAAGAGCAGACATGAAATCTATGATTTAAAGATGGCAAAGTGCCATTTGGTTGTTTCTATTTCAAGTTGCTGAGTTAT
The DNA here is from genome assembly GCA_004027595.1 of Dinomys branickii. Taxonomy (NCBI): domain Eukaryota; kingdom Metazoa; phylum Chordata; class Mammalia; order Rodentia; family Dinomyidae; genus Dinomys; species Dinomys branickii. Next base: position 87,201 of record PVLD010000197.1, read on the forward strand.
AGAGAAAACAGTATTGTAGGGCAAGGTTATGTTATCAGAAATTGAATCATTTCTAAGTGAAACATGGTATATAGTGTGAATGAAACTGTCTCACAGGTGGAAGGATGACAATTTGTTTTTCTTTACTATTATTTTTAAGCTTTTGCTGGAAGGAGAAGTACAGATTTTTTTACCTCCTTTCAGCAAAAGCTCAATGATTTACTCTTTTGACCTGAGGTTACAAATTTACTATGATACAAACAACTTGACACATAACTTCATTACCTTTTAACTGCACATTCTATGCAATAACTGAATCTAAAAAATTAATAAATAAAAGATTAAGGCATAAAAGTTCTTTGTGTCTTTGTATTTATTTGTAATTAACTCTACATTTCTGAAGGAGGAAGCATCTCAACACAAAAAGGTGGACAGGGTTTGCTATTATTGTTGTAGATGCGAGATCCTTTTAGAGTCACATATTTGCACTTGTAACTCAAGATATTATGCTTTTATTTTTGTGCTACAGGCTTTAAAATATCTGGATATCAATGATAAGAAAAGATTACATACAGACGTCTTTGATCTAATGTAAACTTTGATAACAAGTAATTTTTTGTTCTAGTTAACAATACGAATTCTAAAATTTAACTCCTGTCTGTGTGGAAAACAATAATAAAATGTCACATCCTATACCAAAAATTAAGTATAAATTTCCTTAGAAAAAATGTGAAGACATCCTTTTGAAATCATCAAGCCTATAATTCCTAGATACAACTTCTATTACCTGCTGATGTACAGTAATTTCATAGCAAATTTCATGCCTTTATTAATATTTATATCCCATACCATAAAATTATAGCAACTCAGAATTTTACAAATTTAAAACTGGTCTAAGAATCTCACTGTAGGTGGAAAATGTGTTCTTTCAACTTCAAATTTAGCACATGGAAACCAAAAATATTTACATGGCATATATTTCATACTTTTCTGATGTAATTGATTTTTATGCCTATTCTGTAAAAATTGTTGTCTAAATGTGTAGCCATTAGCTTTAGAATTTACCTCTTTTTAAAAATTAAAATAGGAAATGATCACAAAATGATGAACTATGCAAGGCACTAATTAATGGGTAAATATTTTAGTACAAAGTATAGAAATTAATATTACAATTTGAACACTTTTAAGAATGTTTTAAGTCAGGAGAATAAACAATAGTTGATAACACGGCCAAACATGACACCAATATTTGAACATAAACTCATGTTAGCTTCACCTATTCTCATGTCTACGTAGGGGACCATAAGTTGTTCTTTTCACTATTTCTCATAAAAGTGAAAACTCAAGTTTATATTTTTGTGTGTTTTCCAAATAAATCTAATAATGCTTTTAAAATCAATTTACAGTTCTGATTCACATTTTTCTAAGATATTCTTCGAATGCTAATTCCTCAAAAACAAAGGAATAAATAAAAAATTAATACACACAAATTAATTCCAATGAAAATGGCCTCGTACTTCTGCACGTGTACGTCTATGTCTACGTCTATGGTCTATCCACATATCTTCTTTTCAAGGCTTGCAGGTAAGAATAAGTGTGTGTAACAAAAAGTTATTTTCTTATTTCAGTTTAAACTGACTATTTTATACTTTTGCTGTACATTTTCTAAGAAAATTGACAGTGTGGCCCATCTCATGATCCATTACCCAATTACCCTCTGAGATGCACTCAAGGAAGTATATTTTAACATCAAGTACTAATTTAAAACAACTCCCGTCTTTATTTACTTTTCCCAAATGCACTTTAATAGGGTTCAATTCACCACTCCAAGAGACATCTTCAGAATCTACTCTCTCTATTTAAATAAGAAACTGCACCAATACCAACTCATTTACACGAATCTCTATAATCTTACTCATATCCTGTTTAACATTTAAAATGTGTTTTAATTTTGACTCAAACCACTAGGCTGTATCTACATTTTATTTCGCATACTCTTCTACCGTGTTTGAAAAGCTCTCTACTTTTGTGAGTCTTAGATGACAGGTTTTGGGGATGGTAGACACACCCATACTTTAAGTACCTTTTAATGTCCCACCAGGTAAGTGTAAATCACACATTTTTGCATATCCAGAGACAACATTATAATTCCAGGTATCATTTTACTGTTGTAGAGACCCTAAAACGTGAGGTACATTTCAGGTGCCCTTTTGTAAATTATTTACTTTGCTGTATTCTTCCATTTCTTCCCGCCCAGGTATCCAAATGATCCCAGCAGAATTTCTGTCTCTTCTGCAGCCTATATGACGAATTGGCTTCATATAATTTCAGCTGAAGCCTCCAGATTATTTGCTTTTTGATAGATAAGTAATGCCTTATTAAAAACAAATCAATAAAGCCTATTAAAATTCCAGACACCAAAGCAAGTTAGTAGGGTAGCTTTTTTTGAGCATGAGGTTTTGAATCTAGTTGATATTGTAGAAGTAAACATTGCTTAATTGTGCATAACTAAATATCTGTGAAAAATAGAGACACTTTAATGGAAATGCTTTAAAAATTACAGCCGTTTATAGATTCTATCTGTCCACAGCGCTATCATGTTTGGGAGACTGCTTAAATAATGATTTACCCTCAATTATAGGCCTGACCCTCTATACAAAATTCTTTCTTCTAAAATCTCCAATATTGAGCACATTTAGCAGCAATTACAGCTACTAATTGTTGCTACTTGAGTCATTTTCATTACACGTATACTAGAAGATAGTACTTTTTCCTTGTTTCCCCACAACTTCATTTGAAATGTTAACCTCCTCTTCCTGTCACTTTATTTTTATAAAGTGGTGAGTCTCGCAAACAAGGTGTACAAAACCACAGTGCATGTGAGCCCATTCTGTTCTCTCAGAAATGTGCTGAGCGGTAATTAAGCAACTTGACATTTCTTGTCTCTGCCTGCAGAATCTCAGACACATTCCCAGCTCAAAGGGTTAGAAACCATCTAAAGCCTGACTAGAAAGACCCAGCTTTAATCTGTCCTCCCAACACTGCTCAAATAGTTGGAGTAGGGATGCAAAACTTATAATTCTAGCTGCTTTAAGAAGATTGAGCTATTTATTTCTTTGTTTTTTTTGGCAGTACTGGGGATTGAACTCAGGACCCTGTGCTTGCTAGGCAGGCGCTTATTCCACTGAGCTATATCCCCAGCTCTTGAGCTATTTATTTCCACAGTATGACAAGGACTGACAAACTAATTGTAATTGTTACAATTCAAAAATTTTTTTTTAAAGATGACACAGGCATCTGTGTTTTATGACACATGCCTTCAAAGTAAAGATGTGCCAGGAATGATGCAAGGAAAAACCCACACTGTGTAGCTCATAAAAGGAAAATTTTAAAGTAATGTTTTCAATGTGAGTTAAATCACTTAACGTTACTTTCTTGTACTAAAGCAAACAGTTGTAGACAGGAAATTGGCTTCTGAGAGTGATGGGACAATGAAGACAGTATTTCTGTGCTAAGAATGGAGTGGGGTTATCCCACAACAGACTGGGAACTCCTATGGACTTGTAATACTCATGCAGCGAAGACTGTGGGAAGACTGAGCATATGTTTCATTGGTCTTTGAACATCTGGCCAAGTAACTGTAGCAGCAAAATCAGCAGCACCGGGAAAAAGACTTCACACTACCACTCATAAAATTCATAATTTGGAAACATAAATAAAACAAAACACAAATCAGAAAAGGGTAGTAACCAAAAGCAAAGAGATGTGCGTTCAAAAAATGAAAAAATTGTATAATTATAAAAGAAAAAAGCTGAAAAATATAAATATAAGAGCATCATATATAATTGTATATATTATAAAACAATATTAATATGAGGAATTTCAGCAAATCAGCAACAGAAGTAGAAACTGCTCATGTTTATCTATACAGGAGCTGCCAAAATGTGTGCATACACTTTATGCAAAGACAAACTTGTGTAAATATTTTTAAACTAAATTTGTTGAGAAATCACAAGATTAACACAAACTACCTTTGGCCTCTACAATAACAAGATGTGCTCAAAGTGCTAGCCATGAGGCCCAGACATTTGCTACTGTTCTTTTCCTGAAATGTGTATGCATTTTTCTGGCAGATGCTATATAGTACGACAGCTTGCTTACTTCAAGGACAAGTGAACTTTTACTTCTATCACACTTGTCCTTTGTCCACCAAGATTTAAGTTTTATTTTTTTCAAAACTTGAATCCAGAGAGGGGATCATGACTGGGTTCTGAACTGAACAACGGCTTATCACAGAAGTGCCCATGGCCCCAGTCCTATCATTTTGGAAAAACTTTTCTTAGTGCACCTTGGAAGTGCGTAATGGTCAGGTTGCTCTCACAGAGTTGGTAGTGGAGAAACTCCCCTGGACTCTTCCCACGCCCCCTTCCTCTCCGCTCGCTCCCCTTGCTCTCCCTCTCTTGCTCTCCTTCCCATTTGCTAAGGATCGAGCTCCTCATTTCCTGTTCTCTGGCAACAACTGTGCTCTTCCTTTTCATATTCATTTATGGATATTAACTGATATTATATCAATGTCACCCTGCATCTGTACTTCTCCTGTAAGAAAACCATGTGACATTTAAGCTCGTGTGTCTGATTTTATTCACTTCCATTTTGGTCTCAAGGTCCATCCAATTTCTTACAAATTCCTCCTTTGTGCTTCCTTGTGGCAGTGTACAACCCACTGTGTACAAACATTCTCTATTCTCATTTGTCTCCTGATGAGCAGAGAGGCTGCTTCCTCGAGGTCTTCTGTTATTTTGCAATAGATAATGCCATAGTTAATATTCTCACCAGTGGAACAAAGTATTCCTTATTGCAAAGGAAAGGAAACCTGGTTTATTCTCAGTCAATTTTTAGTCCAAATTTGGTGGACTGGCAACGTGGCATGGCAGAGGAGTAGCCTTTACATTCTGAAGGCCAAGCAGCAGAAAGTCAAGGCAGGGCCTGCTCATGCCTGCAGTGACCCGCCTCTCTGGACCAGGCCTTATTCTTAACACAAAGTCTGCTCTAAGGTGCCTATAAATCTAATGACCTTTCCAAATCCCTCTGAATATCACAAGAGACTTCACGGCAACATCTAGATATAAACCCTAACAAATGCCTAGATCACAATGGACTGAAATAAAAGTAATGCTCAATGTAAGAAGGAACTGGAAATTAATCAGAGTGAGAATTAAATAAATTAGGATGCACAATTAAAGAACTCAGAAAGAATTTAAGGACATGAGAATAAAAGGCATCTAAGCACCTGCCAATTTATGGCCAATACAAGTTTAGGAATGGAGAACAGAGCAAATAGAAAAGATGGAATAAATGAATATCTGTTAGCTATGTCTACCCATGGGTCCTCAGAAATAAAGTAAGATTTTAGTAACATTTTTTTCCAGATGCATTGCTAAGAGGTGCAGTGAGCATTTATGTGGAAGACCTAAACTTCATAACTAACTGAGTTTGGAAACAAGCTTTTAAAAATGTGGTAACTTAAATCAGGCAGGCCATAGCAGGAAGCCTAATACGTCTGAGTGGTACCTTATAAGAAAAGGAAATTTGGACTCAGCCATGAGAAAAGATGACACAAAGTCACTAGAGGAAGGCAACCATCTGTAGATCAAGAGGAGATGCTCTTAGAAAAACACACCACCTAACATTGTGGCAATAGACTTCAAATTAAAAGCAGATATACAAAGTGGTAAGTGGATTAGAAGGTGAGATTGTGAAAATGTAGTCACAATCAGCAAAACACAGAAAGTAGCAAATTTAGCTGACCAAAATTGGAAAAATTTAAAAAATCAGGAGAAAAAAAATTTTTTACAAATGTATAAACAATTATCTACAATTGCACAGATATAGATAGCCATAACCCTACAATCAAGAAATCAAAGTAAAAAGTTCTAAGTGTATATGGAAATTTTAAAAACCCTAGTATATATCCTGTTACAAAAAATGGCTTAGAAGGGCCAAGGATATAGCTCAGTGGCACAAGCTCCTGTCTGGTAAAGCACAAGGTCATGAGTTCAGTTCCTGGTACCAAAACAAAAGAAAACAAATAAACCTACAAATTTTAAGTTTGGATGTATTTGGAACATTTTCTGGAGAGAGAAATTCTAGAACTATAAAAGAATTAGAAAAATAAGTTAGAAATTTTAGAAATTAAAAATTAGTAAAGCAAAACCAATAAACTTAGAAATTTAAAATATAAAGATTCCTAATAATACGTGAGTTTAGGAGAATTTATGATGGCAACTATTATATTATATTTCAAACAATAAAATAGCACATTTAACAATGTAGACTGTAGCTAAATAATTTTGTAGAGTCTAAAGTATATCATGTAGGAAGTATACTTATTGTTTAAGAAATTTCATCAAATATTAATCCATGAGATAGAAAAGTGTTTAAAATAAATCACTGAATAAAAAATAAAACAGGTTGGGGATATAGCTCAGTGGAATAAGCGCCTGCCTAGCAAGCGCTGGGTCCTGAGTTCGATCGCCAGAACCGCCAAAAAAAAAAAAAGTGAAATTTAATGCCCCAAAATTAATGCAATAAGACCTGCATGATTATAGTAGGATATTACATAATTAAAGCATTTTTGAAATGATAACAAAATTCCAATAACAGAATTATTAATTATAATCAAAAGGGAAAACTTTGCTGTTTATCTATCCATCTGTGATATTTTTAAGTGTTTTGTATTTAGTTCATGTGGTATTTTCATGACCATATTAACTTCAAACTCTACTTATAAACTCCATTTTAGAGATGAGGAAAAAATCAAGGGTCTGTTTTGTAATTTGATCAAGTCCACACAGTGTTTGAACCATGATTTTATCCATAAAAAAATTCTTCAGAAAAATTGAACATAATTTTTTTATAATAATTTGTTAATAATAATTTGTTAATTCTGAAGAAAAAACTTATTCGTTTTCTTCAGGAAAACAATGAATAATACAATTATGTTTTACACTTTGAGTAAATATTAGGGGGTAAATAAGTAGTGAAATATTTTTCAATTCTCTGGAGAACAGTGCATGTAATTTGCAAGCATGCACTTATATTGTGTTTTCTTAGCACATATATTACAAATATATCTATAATATTAAAATGATAAATATCTAACAATGAAAAATTATGTATATATTAAAATGCTCTTTTGTATCTGAAGTTATATGCCAAATTAAAATTGTTTATGGGTTAATTTCACTTCACTTTAAAAGAACAAAAATTTAAAATTTTATGAGGAAATTATCTAATTTATTTAGTGAAAAATAACAATCATTATAATGAAGGCAAGTGATGGTAGTATATTAAAGACCTTCAATGTTCAAAACCTTTATTAAGTCACATGTGAAAACTTTGTAAAAGTTTATCAAGTATGAATAAAGAAATATATTTAAAAATGGACCACAATCAAAGAGATGCAGAACATTGTTGCAAGGATGGTTGATTACGTATTTTCTAAAATTGCATTTATGGAAAATAATCCACTGGCTGAAAAATGAAAATAGTAGTTATAAAAAAAGCTAAATGCAATTCAAATGTGACATTCATGTTTAAATGTAGCGAGAAAAGCACATGTGCAATTAAATGCAGCCCTTTTAAAGGGACACACTAAGATACATATCTACCTAAAGGTCTCTTTTATTCATTTTTCAGTATTATGTGATGGTCATCAAGCTTTATTACAAAATTGTAAGATAAATAAGAAATACAATATACAATAAGAAAATGCAGGCTACATTTTTTGAATTCATAAGATTTAGAAGACAAAGAAAAAAAACTACGAAAGGTAAATTTTTTCAAGTTCCCGGACACGTCATCAACCAGCAATAGCAATAAACTAAATATGAACTAAAAAGTGAACTAGTGTTGAAATTAAAAATTAAGGAGTTTGGGCTGGGGATATAGCTCAGTGGAATAAGCGCTTGCCTAGCAAGCGCAGGGTCCTGAGTTCAATCCCCAGTACCGCAAAAAAAAAAAAAAAAAAAAAAAAATTAAGGAGTTTAAGTGTAGCTCACAGTATCCATCACATGCGTCTGTACCCGGGAATGAAATTTGCCTAAGAACAATGGAGCAAAAGCGTAGGCAATCTTTTTGGAAACAAAACAGAAAAGCAGATTGCAAAGTTCCTCACAGAAGGAGGCTTAATGAAGGCCCGGATGGGAAGGAGATAATTGCAGTGCGAAATCCTAACCAAAGATACGTTTGTGTGAGTAATAAGAACCTGAAAATTCTGACGTGAACAGATACAAATTTCACTGAAGGAAAAGGAAAAAGTAAAGAAGAAATTTAAAGAACCAGTGAATGAGTTAAGAGGTTCATTCGCATGCAGTGCGGGACAGAAAAGTTCAAACTACAGTCCAGTGCGGCAGAGCCAACTGATGAGTTGGGGTCAATGAAATGTAAATCCTGACACCAGCGTGCACTTCCAAAGATAGATGACACATGCCTTACTGCAGGGGAGGGGGGCATCAATAGTCACAAGTACTTGGAATGTCAAATTGGCAGCATGTCATAAGTATGAATGTGTTAACGGTAAAAATTTCATCAAACCTGCTTTGCGTGTGTATAGCCTAGGCCCTGAGGCCATGCTACAGTCCCTGAGGAAGTGAATTTATTTTGCATTTCAGAAGAATTTTTCACAGGAATTTCTATCGGAAAATCCTCATGTCAGAGCAGGAAATCTCAGCTAGAATCACTGGTGTATCTCCTGGAAAGCAAAAACATGGGTCATAATCCTAAGCAACTGCTTTCCAGCGGGGAAAGGAAAGAGGATGATGGACAGTTTGCATGTTTATCTTGATCAGAAAGGAAAATATATTTATTTTTTTCTAGAAATAAAATACATTAATTTCCTTTTATTTTGTGGAAGAATACAAATAATGAGCGTATGAGTGAGCAAACTTTCTTTGTGACAAAAGGTTTGTTACTGCTGGGCCGATAGAAAATGAAATGAACACAATGGAAGGAATTCAAACTAAATTCCTGCCAGTTTATCCAACAGACACAGGCTGAACCACTGTGCATTTCATACTGAAATAGTAATTAAGAAATATCTCTTGACTGGCATTTATGGGAAGCATTAATTGGTCCCAAGAACATTTCAACTAATGAATATCTTCCTTTAAGGGTTCTGTGAGTATCTCTCCTTTTTTATTTCCACTTTGTCTTTGCTCTGGTATAAATCAGCTCATGTTAGTCGTGGAAAACCCAGTAACTGTCATTATTTAGTGACATCTTCTGCTCTCTTCTATAATTACTTTACACAGTTTCCCTGTGACATTTATCTTTCTTTTAGTTAGATCCTCAGGCAAAAGTTCATAAGCGATGAATCAAAGTTCCCTGCGGTGGTACCAGTTTGGCAATTTCTGATCCACCAGTTCACTGCAGAAAGAAAAGACCTTGGTTCCTAAGTGTTTAGCATTGTGCATTGCTGTGGTTTCCAGATGTTTTAATTACGTATCCTAATGCAGCTCTGAACAAGGAACTACAAAACGGGGCAGAAAATTTAAAGACAGCTGGTGTGCTGTCAGGCCTTATAAGCTGCACCTCTTGTATTACCAGTGATTTATTTTCCTAGTCCTCAGGCCTCAGTGTGGCCAAGATTAGAGGACAGGGTCAATGGTACCCTACAAGGGAAACCTCACCCATGGAAGCAGAGTAAATGGCACTGTGCATTTATTTTTACCATTAGTGAATGACGCTTGATAGGAATATTTTTTAACATGTTTGTTTGAAAATTGTTCCTGAAGCATAAGGGACACTTCTTTTGTTACAGTATCACAGGGCCGGGATTCATTCTCCCCAGGGTCCTATGGCCGTCCTCACTGTCCTTTCTTGTTAGTTATCCTTGGGGAACCCTGATTACATATGTCCTTTACAGTATGTGCATAATACCTGTAGGCTAATTGTTCTCAATTTGTCTTCTGAACTGGAAATTTCTACTAAAATACAGTTTATATATGTAATTCCCTATGACATAATTGAATAGGCCAAGTTTTGTGAATCAAAATTGTTGATGGTCCCCAGTGTATTAGTCAGCTTTGCTGTCCCTGAAAGAAATACCTGACCCCCACAATGTCAAGGAGGCGAGGCATGAGGTGAATCTTGCTGTTGCCTTTGAGACTACAGCCATCTGGCCGCAAGGTAGGTGTAGCATGTGGAAGGCTGCGGCAGAGGACAGATGTTCACGCCTTCACAGTCAGAGACACACAGAGAGAGTGAGCATGGAAGCAGCACAATTCACAATAGCTAGATTCTGGAAGCAGCCCTCTCTCCCACTTGGACGTAATTTAGTACAGTTTTTGCTTTGTTTTTAACATATGAAGGAAACAATGCCGGACTTACCTTTCTGTCTGGTTTCTGTTCTGCTTAATAGGATAATGTCCAGTTCCATCCATTTTTCCTGCAAATAGTATGACTTCAAACTTCCTTAAAGTAAATAGTTCTCCAGTGTGTACATGTACCTCATTCATTTATCCATTCACATCTAGTTAAGAATTGCCGCATTAAACGTGGGGACGTGTGTCCCTTCTGTACGCTTGCTTCATGTCCCGCGATATACGCCTGGGCAGAGTAGACGTGGATCATACGGTATTTCTAGAATATAAATATTCTTTGCCATTTGACTTTGATAATCTACATTCCCACCAACAGTGTATAAATAATTTCCCAAACATCTTTGAAAGTATATGTTATTTCTTAATAGTAGCCATTCTGACTAGAGTGAGATGGAATCTCAGTATAGTTTCCATTTGTATTTCCCTGATGGCTACAGAAATTGAGAATTTTCATATATTTATTGGCCATTTGAGATTCTTTTCTTGTGTCTGTTTAAACCATTACACATTTTTGATTGGCTCAATTCTTTCATTATTTGGGGTGGGCATGCTGTCTTTCCTGCCCTCCAGTATCTGTAAAATGGAATATCTTACAAACTATTTTTTGTAACTTGATGCTTTATAGTTATTTTATACTTTCATATTGCTCTCCTCCTTTCCAAGTGCTGGTTGGTATATAACCTGATATCAAAGTTATAACCTGAGCATTGTTTTCATCGTTGGTACCATAATTACTAATATATTTTTTGTTGCCATAATTTTAAAGTGCACAGGAAAATTACTGGGTAAGCCCATAGTTTTTTCTTCTGCCACGAAATAACCGTCCTACTGATAATAACACATTTCATGCCTATGAGATTGAAAATATTTCCATTTAAAGATTTTTGGAATTTGCTTCCTTATTTTATTGGATTTTGTTTATTTTTATTAGTGCGTGTTTGCAGTGGCGCATGTTTGCACTCCTCGCGGAGCTCAGCATACGGACACAGCAGCTCTTGCTCTCCGGGCCCCGCCCCCTTTCCTCCTTCCTTGCGCCTTCCTCCTCCTCCTGTATCCATCTCCTGCTCCTCTTCCTCTTTGCAGTAGATCTATTTCCTACACCCTGTCTTTTATTCTGTGCTTTAGTTCAAATTCTGCTTCTCATATAAGAGAAACCATGCCATATGGAAACTTGTGAGTCTGCTTTATTTCCCTTAACATTACAGTCTCCAGAAACATACATTTTCCTACAAAAGACCAATTCATCTGTTATGTTGGAGTAGGACTCCATGGTATGTAAATAACACATGGTCTTTACCCATTTCTTTGTTGTTGGACATGCAGGCTGCTTCCAAGATTTGGCTATGATGAGTTATTGCTGTTTTAATTTCTAAAACTTGGAGATACATTAGTGATAATGTACTCTTTCAATATGGGAAAATTTAATTTTCATAACAATAAGAATTTAATGCATTAAAATATACATAACTGTTTAGAGGGTCACTAGCTATGTGTCATCAAAGAAATTGCCAATTAATCCAAACTTAGATGCCAAATGCTTTGCCCATAAAGCAAAGATATTAAACAAGTTCACCATTATTGAAATTTACTTGCATTCACAAATATATGTGACATGATTTGTTAATGTTGCATGATGTGTATTCAATTAATCTATCTACTGGTGAAAATCTTTGCTTTTACCATTATAGTGCTCCACCAATTGAGTAGACTAAGGGAAGAAAAGATATCTACACGTGAACATAGTTTGATTGTGGGTACTAATTACATGAAGGAGATTATGAAAATATATTTGCAGGAGAATGGTGATGTGCCACAAAACTGTAGAGAAATAGTGTCACAAACCAGTGGGCATCTGCAGAAAGCATTCTCAGTTAGGGTATGGCTGCCTGTGTGCACCAGAGCAGTGCTGTTTGGAAGGACTCGGTTCTGCTTGTCTCTGAACAAGAACAAGTGAGTAAAGATGGCTGCTAGTATGCAGACATATCAGACCACACCTGCAATAGAGTGTTCTGAGTGAAGGAGGTCTCTGACAACTGGGAATCCTTTCTGATTTGGACGGCAGAGTACAGTGTTGGTTCTGTTAGGTGAAGCTTCTTTCAGGTGATTCCCACGAATTTCAAATCCACTTACTCATTGTCATTTAAAACAAATCAGCCTGGACCATCTTATTCGTCCCCGGAAAAGCTAAGAGCAGAGTACAATGATTACAGAAAATAAAAATTTGACTTTTATAACAAACTATAAGCGCACACCTCACCAATTTCACTTGATGGCTCAATATATATGATTCATTTTAAATTGCCCATTGAACTAAATTATAGACCATTTTCTTGCTTTCATCTGAAATGTGCCCTGTAAGTGAATTACAATTGCAATGTGTTGCCCAAGCATTTATGTTTTTAAATGCAATCAATTTTGATATTTTAAAAATACTTAAAAATGAGATTTCCCTTCCTAGTAATTTTAGCAAAGTAATAATTTGAACTGAAATGACAATGTAAAGATTCTAAAGAATAGTTTCATTTGCTTTCTCTTCCTTGAATTTAATGATCAATTATCTCATAATTAAATCTTTTGGAAGAAAATGTATTTTAAATTTTCACTTTTTTCAAACCTCTAATTCCTGTTGCTCTGTATAATTTTCATAGACATTTTCAATCATAAAGCACTTTATTTTACATAGACATATGTTTGTTCTTTGGATGTTTATTTATTAGCTTAGTGTCCTGATATCAGTACTATCTTTTAGCCAGTTTCATGAAAATTCAGTTCACAACATTTATCCTTGCTGTTTTCCAGCATTGTTTTATAAATGGAGTTTCCTGAAATGTGTATTTCAAACTTTTATAATTAGAGCCAAAATTCTGGAAGGTTTGATTGAATGGAGTATTTTTCAGGCATAAAGGATAATTAAATCACATCATTCCCTGGAAAATAGATAGAGCTGGAGATCATTGGAAGTGAAATAAGGCAGATCAGAAAAACATGTTTCCTATCACATGTGGAATTTAGACAGAGGGAAGATAACAAGAAACCAGAATGCAGAATCCTAGGGAAGGGGAGGACCAGGCGAGGGGAGCAGAGGGACGAGAGGGGGCAGGTAGGGTGAAGTATCTCCTGGGCATAGGGCAAAGTGCCCAAAGCAGATGCACGAATCTGTGTAATTAATACGCACCCATAAAATGTAATGAAATATGAAAGAACACTTAGACATACTGTAGGGTGATATACTGAGAAATTAATTTATTAACTTTAACGAGGAATAAGATTTAAAATGGAATTGTTGCTATATGTTATACATTGTCTAATGTTCTCCTATGAGATAAAATGTAGATTAAAAATAACTTTCAGAAATTCCACTCCAAGCTAAAAAGTTCATGTTTTATGTTAAAATTTCAAAGCATACTCACAATAACTTCTGTTTCTCCAACCAGCTAACATTTTCTTTTGTGAGAAATTGGACATATAATGATTATTCTGTGTTGGATTTCTTTGTGCTCCAAAGATCAAAACAGACTCAGTAGAACCATAAAAGTCTCCAGCACAACTGGGCTAGATTTAATTTTTCATGTGATACTGTTCTTAGACATTTTACTTGAAAACAAAACAGTACCTATTCTCAAAATGAATGAATTTTACTTGGCTTATAGCACAGAATAAAGGAGAGACAAAGATATTACCATTGTAACAGTCCACACTTTCTGAAAAAAAGAATTATGTAATATTTAAATGTCAGATAATTCAACTTACTGATGTATTTATGTGTATTTATGTGAGTGACATCAATTAAATCTTCATCATGTATCTGTCCATCTGGTGGACAGGTCCTTAAATGGACAACTGCACCCGCCGTTTGTCTCTGTCCTGAGGGAGACTTCTTAGTAAATGATTCGCATAGACACTACTTCCTGTGTAGAGTGCGGACGTGCTGGCACAATGGGGACTCTCTGCGTTTGGATTATAGGAGATAAATGTGACCCCATTTCCACCTTTTGGGAAATAAGGAGAGGGGGAAAGAAGGAGCTATGACAGGCAGAGACGTTCATGTTTTCTGCTGGTCACAGGTAAGGAGGGAAAAGAGCCACAGTTGTGAATTGATGGTGGGCAGAAGGTCCTGTAAATGATGAAAACAGTGCCATTTGAGACACATCGAAGAAAATGAGGGTTTCTGTTTGGTCTTTCCATAATGATTTTTGCCTACGTTGTAGGCAAATGGAACTCACCTGGTAATTCTGACACTATTTTCCTTCAGTCCGTCTGTGATCACAACATCTCTCCCACTCATATAATAACCTGCAGCATAAATACTAGCGAGGAAGAAACAGAAATCAGGCTTTACTGCTTGCTCCAGAGTTTAACACACGATGATCTGAGGGCAACAGTTAACTCTATCTGTTTTAGTCAATAAAATTTTATTGCTACACAGCAGTTTCCATTCTTTTATGACATTCAAGTTACATGGACGTTCTACTCACAAAGTTTAAATAGTTAATATATGACTCATTCCAGATATAAAATTTCTGATCCTCAGCTCACATTAAACAAAACATATACATAATAATATTTAGATATGAAATTGGAAAATTCATTAACAGTTGTTGAACCAAATATTCTAAAGTTTTATTTTAATATAATTTCTGTCATTTCAAAGCTAAATCTTCTGCAAATGAGTTTTCTTATAACAGAAATGCTTATCAAAATTCAGAAAACAATCATTACCTCTTTTACATTGTAGTTTTTCAAATTGTTAGTCGAAATTTTAAAATTAAATTAACGATTTCAAAATGTGGTCTGTTCTTCCTAACTCATTAACTTCTTGCTTCGTTCCACAATTTTTTCTTTTATTTTAGAGATACAAGAATGAACACATATTAACACTCACATAGATATAAACAAAATTACACAACAACAATAAAAGCAAAAAAGAATTTCCAGAAAGGTTACAGGAGATTAATTTCCATAGTTTTTTTTTTTTTTTTTTTTCCTTTTTGAGACAGAGTCTTGATATGCACTTCAGGCTGGGCTTTAACTTACTTTATATTTTCAGCTGGCCTAGAATTCAGACGGATTCTCTGGCCTCGTCCTCTCCAATGCTGGGACTACAGGCATGTGCCACCATATCCAGCTAGTTCTATAATTTCAAGGTGATTATTTAAATTAATGGTTTAATTAAATTTCACTTCAGCATATTTATTAGGAACAGTTATTTCAGATTTTTATAGGTGAAATTTGGGTCAGAATTTTACATTTGATTTTCATTTTAATTATTAAGGTTCATCTCCTTTGGCTGTATATTGTCATTATCTTCCTCAAAAATTCTTTAAATTTTGGTTTTATCATTGCTATCTCCTTCTCTGTAGCTTTTCACTTACAAAATCGAGACTTTTTAATTTGTTGTTCGTATTATTTAATTTAATTAGCAGTTCTCAACACTAGCTATGTTTGATGACTTCTATATTCATTTTTAAACTTGTACTTCAACTTTGATTGCATCTTGCAATCCTTTTACTCAAATATGTTGGCACACTTGAAATCATCTCCTAAGTAATTGGAGTTTTGCATTTTCTTTTCTCTATCAGTGAAACCTCAATGAATATTTTGAGTATAAAATGTACAGTTTTATATTATTACTTATTCAATTTTAAGTGCTTTTAGATTCCTCATTGTGTAGCAAAAACTGCCCCCAGCCAGGATACTTCGGTTGCCCAGGTTACAGCTGCTGTTGTAGCCCCTGTCCATCTCCACTGATGTAAAATAAATCAGCCTTTACATCCTCGGTGTCATTTCCATGTTTCTACTGCTGTAGCATCTAGTGTGTCGGCTGGGAAGATGGAGCATACCGCCCTCTTTTGTCACCCAGCATGGTCCTCACAGATGGAGCAAGAACCTCTTCCTGTCTTCACGGGAAAGCATGACCTCAAGATTTCTCAAGTCCCCTCAGAGGTTTGTAGGATTCTTGACTCCCTGTTTGAGGGGTGACCTTGTGCTCGAAAGGGAAGAGGACTCACTCTGCTCTGATTATTGGATAAAATAAGGTCCCCAGGGACAGCCAAGTTAGTCCATCTCTCAGTCCTGCTTAGCTTGAGCAGAAGGAGAACCTGATCACATCTGGCCACTCAGGACCCCCCTCAAGGAGAGGGGGCCTGGAGAGTCCAACCTCTGAGTGACTGGTGAATTAACGTGTGAGTGAGTGGCCCTGTAAACATAAACTACAGGCCCCTCCATCTGTGCACCGAGTCTGGGAAGCACTGGCCACGGTGGCTGAATGGGCCCTCACTTGTGGTCCTGTGGGGATTGATATATGGCATAACCAAGGCCTCGTACCTTCCTTAGCTAAGGTCATGCCTAAGTCCCTGCAAGAGGCACAACCAGGCAGGCATCTGATAAGCTCTCTCTGAGGGGCATCCACCCTTTTTCTGTTGTGACATTGTAAAGTGCACACTATGTACACATAGGAAGTCAGAAATGGGAATTAATTAAGAAATTGGAATTAGTCAAAACCCACAGTCCCTAAATGCAGGAAAAGGGAGTTAAAAATGAAACCAAATCACTCCCTATGTCTCAAAGAAAAACAGAAGAAAAAACGAGGCCTGTTCTTCCTAAGAATCCCACCTTGCCCCCTCACTGGCTGCCTCAATTCTTGCCAGCGTTATAGCTTCCCTCCCTGCTCCAACTTATCAACTTGCAGCCAGCTGAACTGGATTCAGCCAGGCACTGCCTGCATTTGGCCCCAGAAGCTCTCTCTCCAGAGCCTTCTGCTTCCTGTCCTTGTCAGATTGCATCATCTGACACTCAGTAAGATGTATGTCAGCAGTTGTTTCTGAGTTCCACATATTGATTGGGGAACAACTGGACTGTCAGCCCTGATCTATGAGTTGTCATGGCCTCTCCCGAAGTTCACCCTGCCTAGAAGCATAAAATCAGTCAAAACCTCTCAGAGGCATCAAAGACAAGGGACAAAAAAGAGAACTCCCCTCTGTCAGCAAAAATTTACCATTACTGGAACCACTAGGACTCTTGCATCTCACCCTTCCTTCCACACACAAACTTGCAGCTTAGGGGGATATCTCCAGTGTAAACCAGTTTCCATACTGCTTCTGAGAAGAGACTACCTCTTCCAGTTAGGAGCAACTGTCTACTTTCCACCAAGCCAGTCAGTCTCCCTCTTGTTTAACCCTGCACTTTCAATTATGGCTGTTTCCTGAGAGGAAGGTAACACCTACATCAGCCTGAGACAGATAACTGCAATCCTGAAGTTCTGCAAGCTCTCCTCCCAGAGATAGGGGCCAAAGACTCACCTCCAGGCCTAGCCATCAACCATGCTCCCATATCCTATGTCATGGGAAGCACAAATGGGTATATAGCCACACATTAGCCTCTTAAAGCAATACAGAATCCTGATAGACTGTTAAATGTGTGGTTCCCAAGCCATGCACACTTTTGGACTGTTATCTGGTTTACCTGTCTACACTTCCTTTGCTTGCAAGTTGCTCCCCTAAGCCTCTTCAAATGGGGCGATCTGAAAAGATTCAACTCACCTGGACTTGATTGCCAACTCACTAGGATTTGGGAACACTCTCACTATCTCACTATTTTGGAGGATCTAGCACATATTTATCCAGGCCACAAGTGCCTTTTCCTTAGGACATCCTGGTGCTCCCATCTCTTCCTGCTCCACAAATCCATCACAGTCCCCTGGGCCTTGAAATTGAGCCACTGACCATCTGCCTCTGATTGTAAAACTCCATCCTGGGGCAACCTCATCTTCATCAAGCAGTATTCCAGGACGTGAGAGACTCAGCTAGAAGCTCAACTATTTATCCAGAGGTTTCAAATCCATAAAATAATTGTAGACTGTCAAACTGCTAAAATGCCACTCTCCTTCCTCTTAAGCCATTTCAAGTTCTCTGAGCTGCCTGTGCTGCCACTCTTGTACTCCATATATGTTGCCTCAGTCCTTTTTCACCCACAACCTGCTGATACACCTGCGTGGACCTAAAGAAAGCCTTCTACCTTTGGTTGGCTCCTGTCCACCAGGCCCTCTTCACTTTTAAATGGAAAGAACCAAGTTCTGTACTCAAAGTCAACTGACTTGGACTCAACCTCCCAGAGGTTCAAAAACGTGTTTATCATCTTTGGAGAAGCCCTCATAGCTGACCTTCTTAGTTCTTCAGCACAAAATGTCACAGTACTTCTGATAAATGACACGTAAGCTGCCAGCTGGAAATGCATAAAAGCTCTGTTAAAATATCTGACAGAAACTGGTTAAAAGAAGAAATACTGCACATTTTTTGGAGCTGCTGGCTTCTATAGAATCTGGATCTTGAGTTCACAAAAACAATGATTCCTATTGAGATTGTCAGCCCCTGGGAGTGTCCAGTGACCTACCTGTAAAAATACTTGGATCCAGTCACTAAAGGCTGACCATCCCCTTTGCATTCATGCTCTGATTGCCACTGTCCTTCTTATCAAGAAACCTGGAAAGATGACCTTAAGCTGAGATCTAACTGTCCAGGTGTGACAGGTTGCACTACTCTTAAAAATGAACCCCATAAAAGATTCTGAGTATAACCTGTTTGCAGATGGAAGTAGCTCTGTGATAAATGGAGTCTTAAAGGCTGGAATTTCTGTGGTCACCTTAGACAAAGTTCTTTTGGCCAGTACTCTCTTGCTATTGCTTCTTGATACTGTTTAGAAACCTGACACTAAGGATTCAAAATCTGTGATCCTAAGCCTCCTCCAGGGATCCAATTGACTGGAACATCTGTAGCCACCAGATCTGCCTCATCAGTGTAGGGGATGGCGATTCTTAACATGACTTTTAAGGTAGAATAGTTTTAGCCTTAGTACAAGCCTCAAAATGTGTCTTGAGAAACATCTTGGAAGGGTTGTAAAAAGTGAACTTTACAATCACTTATGACCCTGCCTAGGTTGTTCCATCCCACCCCAGGCCCCTAGATAAACATTGTAACCATAAAAGAAATGTATGTTATCTAAACAGTGATATTTAGAACAGAGTACAGAAAGTGTATATCATTGTGTTTGGGCTCATGACCGGGGCCTGACCTAGTCTTGTGGGACAAGGAAAACACATGTGACCAGGGCTACAACATTCCAATATGTTACCATGGAAAGCAAAAATGTATATAAAGTGGAAACAAAGGCAAGCAGGGGCCTACGTTCCTGACCTGCTTGCTAGTAGAGAATGTGGGATGACCAGTCTAAAATTAATAAACTGTTTGTCTTAACTAGAGTTCTTTGGTCTTCTGCGGAATTCAGCCATTTTTTGCCATTACACTGTATGTTCTGAAAGCTCAAGTTGCTGTGCTGGCACTCAGCACTGCAGTCAGCTCAGGCTTCTGCACCTGTGTCACTGGCCCCAATCTCCCATTCCCTAACTACATTGAGAAGACAACAGAAATGTGTGGGGTCCTACTGTGAAAACTCATTCCTAGATACGGCCTACCCTTAGTGACAACTGGCTTGCACTTGTAGCAGAGATAACTGGATAAAAACTACATACAGCACACAGGTCACAAGCTCTAAAAAAGATGAAAAAATGAAACACAACCCTACAGAAACAGCTTATAACTATACACTGTTGCACACACATGTTAACTTCTGCTAGAGCTCTTACAGTTCCAGATATTCATCCAGAATTAAACAAGCACATTCAGATGATTACTGAAGAGTTTATCAGGACAGCACCTTTGGGGCTCACTATAAAGTGTTGGTGCATTCTGAGCCCTGCTCTATTCACTCTGGACACCGACCAGTCTATGCACAGCTGAAGCCTGAGGACACCATTCACAGGATCGCTCCATATCAATTCCCCTTGCAGGCTGCCCGCCCCAGTCCTTGCTTCCCCACCCCCAACTCTATGGATGGTTGTCCCAAGAAAATAAAATGGCCAGTCAACATGGGTCCAAAATTTGTTGAAAGTCCAAGACACATTAAACAATCTACTAGACTCCCTCACTACCTTGTACCTCTGTTACAGAACAGAGAGGGCTAAATAATGTCTCTTCTGAAAAGCAATTTAGGGGAAAACTGTAAAAAGACGATCTGGGGGAGCTTGGCTACAGTCCATCCTAGGATCGCTGACGACCCTAATGTTACTGCTTCTATTTGAATCTTGTCTCAGAAGATCCCATGTAATATGGCCAGCAAAGATTTGCCAGGAAAGCTAAAAGCGTGGCGAAATGCAGCAGAAAATGCGCCCCCAGCCAGTATATTTCAGTTGTTCAGGTGACATTTCCTGTTGCAGTTCCTGTTGCTTCTGTCTATTAGAAATGTCTGGTGACTGTGATGCATAGCTGATCATTGAGATGCACACTGAAGAAGGAATCAAAGACAGCCAAGTACTCTTCATCTGTACTTCCCATTCCAACCACATAAAAACCTCCCTCCCTGAGCCTTCTAGGTCTGACATTTTGAGAAATAGTTGATTCCTAGTCCATGCTATCCAATGTTAAATATTCTGCCTCCAAATCCTGACTGATCTTTCTGTGTTTCTGTTGCTATAGCAGTTGCCTATCTCTGATCCCCTTTTTATTATAAATTTGATAATTCTCAGTATCATCTCATTTTTGCAAATCTGAAAATTGTATATATGTGATTTCTATTTAAATGTCATATATGTGAAGATATGTATTTCTCCACATTTTTTTTTTGAAAATAGAAATTAAGTGTTTTTTGTACAATATTATTATCCTTACATCTATTTTTCCAACCTCAGGGTGGGTATCGTTTGAAATATTTTTCCACATGTGTTCTTTCTGTTCTTCAACTTTACAAAACAATCAAGGTTCCATTTTCACATTTCACAGGGACAAGTATTGAATTTAATACAAGAAAAAAAAATGACTGAAGAGGCAGCACAAGCTGAATTAAATCACCGAGTAGAGATCCCCGGCGAGTAGTGTGAAGTAGGAGCGCTCTAAGCAGAGCAAGTCAAGACGGACAAGGACGGCTGCTGTTGGAGAAGGACCAGCTGCCACGCCTGCCCTCCTGTCAGAGGTGCCCATAAATTGAGGAAAAATGGACCCTTCTTTGTGTTACTACCCATGTTATGATGATAGTCATGAAACTGTTTAACTTTAAGCAGGGGCACAAAAGTTGCAGGGATATAAGATGAATGGAATAAATTTTGTATCATTCAAAATCTGTCATTTCTCAGTGTCACCAGTAGTAGCTCAATTATGAAAATGTATTTATGAGACTTTCATTTTAGTTTTGCTTTCCTTCCCCCTCCTGGGTAGAAACATCATGAGGAGACGAAAGATAGGTGTCCTCTCCAATTTTTGTTTTTATTTTTCTTTCCAAGAGATCATTTTTATTGAATGTTGCAAAATTCCTGAAAAGTCCTAAATAGGAAGAGAAACCTCTTTCCCTATATCTCACTGTAGCTGGAACAGAGTTTTCCATGGCCTGGAAGTGAGTCTTATTCCATGGCTTGCAATGATATTTTTCAGTAATTCACCAGGAAATTTTCAATAGATAAATACATAATTACAGTAAATTAACATTCCACATTCTTGGTAGCATAGTAACCCTTAATATATACAAGGCATGTTATACATAAAATCAACAAAGCAAAAAAAAAATCTATCCATCAACTCTGAAAACAAAAATGGATATAGTAATTTATTTTCGTTTCTACTACAAAATGAAATGTTTCCATTGTTAATTATATTCTTGACAGATTCTGTTTTATTTAATGAGTGTCTTAAAACTTTATATTCTGCCTAAGTACAGTATTTTTCACATATTCAGTTCCTTTCAAATTTAATCAAATATCCTCTGAAATATTATCTTGAATCTTAGTGAAGTTTCTAGTGTATGCACACCCCTCTGTTTTAGTCCTGAGGATCAAAATCAGGTGCTCATATATGCTAGGGCAGCTCTTTACTATTGAGCTACATCCCCAGTCCTGTGCATTCCAAAATGGCTAGTAAAGAGGATTCTGAAAGTGTTCAAAACAAATTGATTGGATTTTAAAGGGTGGATATACCAATTGCCATGATCAGAGTATTTCTACATTGTATGTATTACTATATTGTGGTATATCCCCTAAAATGTACTAATTCTGTATTCATCATAAATTTTAAAGTACTCTAAATGGCAAAGTAAGTACACTGATATTTTCAAATTCTCTGTGTGTGTGTGTGTGTGTGTGTGTGTGTGTGTGTGTGTGTGTGTATTTGTTGTGTATGTATTTTGGCAAAAAGAAGCCAAAGGCTTGCAGAAGTAAAGGACCCACAGATTGAGGAAGCTGACTGGAGAAACAGCCAAGAACAATATGTAGATAGATAGCACAATTGTTGCAACCTTACATAGATCCCATGTTTTTCTGAGAGCTGCCTGTAGCCCTGATAGTTTTTCCTTATCCAGTATTCAAATCACTACAAGATAATCCAGAAAATAATGGTCCCATTTACATTTAGGAGGTTACATAATTGAATCTTACATGAAATATTCTCTTAATTTAGGTTTTTTCAGTTTGAGTTTATGGATTACCTATCCCTGCAAACATAAGTAATATTCATCTGATTTTAGAAGTTATAAGGAAAGTCTAATAAATTCATATTTAGTAAAGTAAAAGTCTAAATAAAATTCATATTTAGTAAAATTTTGCAAAGGTAAATTCAATAAGTAGGTAAAGTTATCATTATCCCAAATATATCCAAGTTAAAGCTTTCCTTTTTTCTTAGCTTTTAAAAAATTAAACGGAAAAGAGCAGTAAAACTGAATGATTTCTGTTAGCAGCATAAAGTTGTAATGTGTGTGACATGCACTGCAAATCCAGATGTCTTACCATGATATAGGCATGAGAGTGAAAGAATCCCAGCCTGTTTGGTAGATGATAGTGTGACTTTCATGATGGTAAGTTCCTATCATGTTTCAAAATGAAGTTATCCCATCACTTAACTCAACATAACCATGACATATATATCAACCATGGTGGTAGCTTCAGTGTGATAACTGGTTAACTTTAAACTTGGGCAGAAACATCGTATCCCACCCCATCTCTTCACCTTCCCACACTGTACGCACCAGAAAAAGAACAATGTTTCCTGGAGAGTCATTCTCATGGACTATATTATCACACACTGAAATTAAGTTTTTTTAGCCTACCATCTACATACCTACACGCACGCACACACACACACACACACACACACACACACACACACACACGTGCATTTACTCAGCATATTGGCTCTAGAACAGATATGTCTACTTCTCCAGGTTATTCCAAAAGAGCATTTGCAACCTGCATAGCACAAGTTGCCTGCAGAGCTGTACAGAGAGAAGCACAACCCCCTCAAGACAATAGCTTTAATATTATGATGTGATTTTTGCCACGTTTCTCGTGACTCAATTGTGCATTTCTCAATAATTGGAGGGTGGCTGGTGTAGGCATAATGAGCACTAAGCAAGAGGGAGCTCAGTGCAGGGCTGTATGTGGCTCTCACACATTCCATACACACTCAGAGGAACTGAAGCCCATGTGTGTAAAACTTACAGGTGCTTATGCAAACTAAGGAGATAAACACAGTGCTGGGCAACAGTATGTCTACCTACCTGTGTGCATGTGTGCCCAAGAAGATGGAAATTTATTGTTTTTAATCAGACATATTATTTTAAACTTAGTTATTATATTTTCCTTATTTTTTTCATAAGATCATGTTAAAATCTACGTAAAAAGAAAGTTTTTCTTACTTATAAACATGAACTTTAGTATACATTTTATATGCAGCCAAGACAAGTCATTTTCTCTGAATATGGCCCTGGAAACCCATGGGATCTGACTTATGTGCTCTGGAAGGTGTTCTCTGGACTAAACGCTGCTCTTTTGTGTCAGATTCACATCCCTTATAGCTCTCCTTTCATTATTAGTGGGCAAGGGCTCTACTAGCTCCCAGTCGTGGTTTAAACCTAAAATGTCCTCTAAAAGTCTCACTGTGTTGTGAAGACCGGAGAAGCTGGAGATGCTAGAAATATGTAGGATGTAAGCTGGGGCAAGCTGTAGGCTGTGAGCAGCATTTGCTCAGGGACAGGCCATGTGGCCAGGGCAGGGAGGCGCTGCTTCAGTGCTTTGGAGTTTGCATTTCACCTGAGTCAACCGTTGCTGTTGGACATGAAGGTAAAATCAATTAATGTTTGCTCTGCTGGTTTTGCTCTTGTTTTGATCTAATTCCTTTCTATAAGCCTATTTCATCGTTGGAATGGGTGTGTTTACTCTGTATTATTACTCTGTAATGTATATGAAGTTTCCCTGTTATTTTTATAGGACCTCAGGGCTGAGAGTTTGCCTTGAGTCTCAGAAAAGAATTTGAGCTCAGACCTCACAGCTGCATTGGAGCAGTTAAGATTTTGGTGACTTTTAGCGATAGAATAAATTCCATAAAAAAATAAACGAGTTATTTGCAGTAAAATAGATGCGCTTTGAGACGATAATACTAAATGAAATTAATGAGACAGGCAAGCTTAAATATCACATGATCTCTCTTATAAGCGAAACCTGAAATATAAATAAAGGCAAATTAAAAGATACATATCAGGAAACAAGGAGAGAGATTTTTTTTTCTTTTGCCAAAGTTAAGGGGACCAGGATATGGAAGGGAGGAGAAAGCAGGGGAGCTGCAGGGGATGAAGAGAGAACTAAGATGTGTGACACCCCCACACCAGCTTCCACATTGATAGTTCAGAACGTGACGCTCATAGCATAAATGAAGCTTGTAGATCTCTGCAAATATTTGAAACATCCAGACCTACGTATCAACTATGGGGTAAAGTGTCCGCTCAGTTCTCACTCCAGAACTAGTACCAGTGCTCTTGAGCAACGTGGTATACTCGGCGTGGCCTCACACTGTAGCACTAAAATGAAGTTTACCATTGGGAGGGTTTTCTCACCTTTCTGCTTGGAGGAAAGTCCTTCTCTCCTCATAATGGATCAGAGGTAACAAAGTGAGAATTCGTATTGTACTTTTTCTTTTGAAGACCTGCCTGTCAAATGGACCCCATGCCGTGACCAACTGAGGACAGGTGGATACGTAGGTACTCGAAAGAGTTTTCCTTATATTTAAGCTTCCTTTCTTCCCAGCTCCAGTTCCTTATTAGTCATGCCATGTTTAATAGCAACGTTCAGCTGTGTAATTGTGCCTTAAAGTTGTGCCATTCTATTTATTCATGTCACTCAGCATGTTTGTCTCTTGGGAGATGTGGAAACTCCACAAACAGGTCTTTCTTATGGAAACTTGGACTAGAAGTTCTATTTCCTTGAGGACATCACAAATGAGCTCTGAATCATCCATCCTGTTCTATGAAAGATACAGTTTACATGTTTGAACTTATGCATACTTCCCTATACACACTCTTTCTACTGATATATAATTAGACATATCCATACTTTATGGACAGAGTCACTCTAATGCAACCATGGGACACTAGTAACCAACAAATAGCTTTTATAATGCTTCCAAAATGTTTTCAAGGTTCATCATAAATCATCATTTATTTTATGAATGATCTGCCCACCACTGACATTCTTTTACCATGGTAAGCAATCTTCACATTTTCTTTCCCTGTATTTTTTTATTTCCCCTGACCAAAGGTGAGATATAAAATTTTATTTTTCATCCCGTTTGACTTTTACAACCCAGCATTCTTTCCTTTTCTTTGGCTGTTTCTCCGTATGAAGTATACTTCAGGAGAAACTTCGACAAAATGACAAGCACGGTGTTTTTGATTTTACAGTTATCAAGCTGTCCATAATATCAGTGAACTTCTCAGCTGCCATAAAATTGGAGCTATCTCTTCTTCTTCCATAAAATAGCAGAATTTTCCCTGATGGTACAAAAAGCAGAGGTTCGTTCTATACACATTGGATCACCAGAAGTTTTGATTAAGATAATATTCTCCCTTACTTTATTTCATTCTCTAGTGACAAATTTTCAATAAACATTATCCACTGCTCAAAAATATTTATCATACACATTCCTTCTGAGAATTCAGCCCTAATTCTCGGTCTGAGAATTTGTTGACTGCTTCCTGGAAATGTTAAAGAAGCCTCTTCTATTGAGTCAGTCTGCTCATTGCTCTCTGTTGCTTGCTTCCTAACCTTTCTAAAATTATGCTTCTATCTGCTCAGCCATGGTCTAGAAAGCTCATCACTGGTTGTATAATCAACTTAATTTGTCTCTGTCTGCTCTGAGTGCTCCACAGTTTGACTCCTCTGGACATTCAATTTCATTGCTCCGGAGTGAAACCTGCTGTACCTATCACGCATCGCACTTGTGCTTACTCTTCAGTAATCGCTACCGCATTTGCAAATGCTAATGTTACTCTCCTCACACTCCACAACATGCTCAACGCCACAAAAGCATACCTTTGCCATTTGGCTCTCATAGCGAACCAATTTACATCTTTTTTTATCTTCTCTATTTTACTTTATTCATCTGAAAAAACAATAATAATAATAATAATATCTCAGTTTTGAAGGAGACGGTTGAAATGGTAACTTATGCAAAGTTTCCTAGAGCCATAACCATTCAGTGCAAATTATAATGCACGCAAATTTCCCTAAAATTAAACTATTCAGTGAAATGGGATATTATATTTTCTTCCAAAGTTCAAGTCCAGGTTTAACCCTGCCTGGATCTTTCTGCATTACTCAAATTACTATACTAGGAAGTATAATTTTCTCTTTAACTAGACCTTATGAGCTAAACGTAAGGGGAAAATAATCTAAATTGTGTTATAAAAAGAATTTAAAGACTTACATGGCAGCCATTGTTTCTGTTAAACTCTTCGTTTGAACATTCAGGTGATAAAACTGACCTGCATCTCAAACAATGTGATTGGTTTTAAATATTTTTCAACTTATTTCAGCACAAATCCCAACTTTCTACAACATTTACTCAGTAGTCTACTTGAACAACCGCAATGGCAACAAATACAAAACCAGAACAACCAACAGTAACAACCAGACAAATGTGACTCCTGTTTTCATGTCTTTTAAACTCTGACATCAGTACAAATTGCTAAACTGTTGTTCAGTCTTCTTAAGATGCTAATGCATAGATTTGCAATTTTTTCTGACTATTAATAATCAGAATTATTTTTTATATTTTTATAATATGTTTTCAATTTTGTTCCATCCACGTGATAACTTATTCCACAGCACAACTTTCTCTTTGCTGTTCAAATTCCAATTGTAACATTTAAGAACTTACCTAATGTAAAATTTAACGGTGAGAACTTGCTTTGGTTTCTATGTTTTCATAACTGATTGTGAAGGTGGTCAGCAAAGTAGATATGTTTTGAATTTTTCCTATTCCTTGTTAAGAAAATAACTGTTAGGTGGGACATAAAGGATGATGCTAGGGATAATGGTGTTAGTATACAGAGGAATAAAAACACCAAGAGGTAGGAAAATTACCAATCCTACAGAGAACATAAAGTACTAGGTAACATAAAAAGTTATCCCGTGTCAGGAGCTCCTGCAGAGATACTTTGTGCTGATTTTCATAAATGCTCACAATTTTATACAAGGGAACATAACTGACATGCCACTTTTAAAAGGTAGGAAACTAGAACTTACAAAGTGTAAGTGTTTACTGGATCACCATGTGCGTAATAAGAGGGCTGAATCTTGAAACTCATTCGGACATAAGGTAATGAAAGATCACACACTTCAGTTTCTTTGTTGACAAAGGAACTCAGTGAATAAGACAAAATAGCTTTGGAAATTCACCTTGTTTTCTAATGAATATCGTTTTCTCAGTCTGTGGAATAATTTAATACATATCTTTGGAATGTGCTTACTAAAGCATATACATATACTTAAATATAGAATTTTTTGCGAAGAAATGCAAAATGTGGGCAAATAATCTATCATACAGATGGTACTTTTTGTGACTTTAGGGGCAAATGTTCTGTATCATTTATAGGAACTTCCTATTTGATGAAATGATTTCAACTTTATCATCATCCAAATAAACAATGATTGACAACAGAAATTGTCAAAACTAGAACATATCTTGCAATTTCAACAGTTTCATTTTACATTCTTTAAAATAAAAATAAGGTGAGTGTGGTGGCACATAATCTCAATACTTGAGAGGCAGAGGCAGGAAGACATAAGCAGATTTGAGGCTACCTTGGCATACATAATGAGGCCAGCCTGAATGACATAGCAAGATTCTGTCTGAAAGAAAAAGTAAAAACTTTACAGCCACCGTATCATTTTATTCTTCATCAGGGCATGATTTGAGCTACATTAGATGGACCTGGAGATTTGGAGTATATTTTAGAATCTACTAGGAAGAAAAATAATAGATACATACCAGAGGGTTCTTTGTAGGAGTAAGGTAGTTGTTAGAGAATTATTTTTTCTCTAAATACACATTATCATACATTCATGTTTAATAGCATATTTGTGTAGATTAAAAAGTCGGTGGTACAAATTATGCTATTAAGTTTAGACAGGTAATCACAATGTTCTATCAGAATATACTTGAGATGGAATAAAAGGTGGAAATGTCCCAAAATACATCTCCTAAAAATGGTCCGTTATCTTTCATCCAAAACCAGGGTGAATGCAAGATATTATGATCAAGTAACTGGCTCTTCTATTGGCATGTGTACAGAGCTATTGCTGGGTGTTTGCTTCTATAAAATGTACGAATATTTTGGAAAGTCTGTGCTGTTAAGCATATCTTTATTTACTGACCTAATTGAGTTGAAACATACAGTCCTAATGCTCTGGTAAACACGAATATTCTTTTTTTTTTTTTTTTTCTTTTTGTGACAGGGTCTCTCTATGCAGTTCAGGCTGGCCTTGAGCTCACTTTGTAGCCCAGGTTGGTCTCAAACTCACAAAAATCCTCCTACCTCAGCCTCCCGAGTGCTGGGATTAGAGGTGTGCCACCATGCCCAGCTAATATTCTCTGGAAAAACCACATTATCTATCATTTCTCTAAGCCAAACAAGACCTTGCATCAGACTGCCAATGGTATGTAAAGAGTTATACCTTTTTAAAAGACAAAGTCTTAGCTAGTGAATCTCTTTTTTTTTTTTTTTTTTTCTCGTACTGGGGATCAAACTCAGGACCTTGCTCTCACCAAGCAGGTGCTCATTCCACAGAGCTATTTCCCCACTCCTAGTTTATCTCTTTTTCTCTCTCACTTTATTTCCTTTCTTTCTGGGTGGGATATAGTTCCAATTCTGCTCCATAAGGACTAAGGCGACATTTTCCATATGGGCAGGAAAGAATATTGATAACATGAATCTCTGAAGGTATGAAACCACTTTACCTGGACTTTATATTTAATCCATGAATTCTTGTTGCCTGAACTGGCAGTCCATGGACTGAAAGATCTTAAATCCAAAGTCAAATTGAAAAAAATGTTATTCTCAGGTATTTGGTCACACAATAGGAAGCTAACTAACATAGTGACTTACAAAAGATTTAGACTGTGTACAAATGCAACCTATAAAAGCCTAGACAGTGAACAAAAGCCTTGTTGTGCATCTTGTTTTGAACTTACACTATTCTAATCTAAAGGAAGAGGAAGATAATTCATCTCTTACTTTGCTGCTGAAATCTTTGCAGGCTGAAAGATCTAATAAGAAATGAGCCATAGGAGAGGTTGCATTCCAATACGAGTTGTTGCTTGATGATAAAAACACTCTCCAGCTGCTGCCTCCTGGAAAGATGAATCCGTTTATAAAAAGAAAAGCCAACATGTTTTCTCACCACATTAAAATATGCCTCAGCCTCAGCATTCGTGCTTGATGAAATCTCACTAATACAGAAGTTAAGGTGATACCAATAGATGTACAAATACCCTTCAAGTACAGGAACACCAGAACCTAGATGGGACTTTCAGTGGAAAAATATTCTTGAGACGTCTCTTCCTGTTTGGTTGTTCAAGGACTCAAAATATCCACAACAGAGAACCCTTCTCCTACCACTTTGGGTAAAAAAACATTCAACTTAGTGGTCAGGTGGATTCCTGCTTACCAGGCTACATACGGTTGTGTAGATTTAGAGTCAGACAATATGACACACACGGCTGGGGTTTGAAAGTGGAGTACTGATATGGTGAAGCAGAAAGAGAGCAGCGTTCTAGAGCAGAAAGGAGAGAGAAATCTCCTGCATCCAGGGACCATGGTAGCTGTGAATTGGCAGCTTAAACTTCAGGTGTGGCGGTGGTGGAAGAACAGATATCCGGCACATGACAGCTTGGGCAGCAAGACCAAGGCAGCTGTGATCATGACTAATCTATTTTTTTAAACCTATCTTTACCTTCCCATCAATCCGAAAAGTTAGAAAATATTCCTTATCTCCTGTGCAAAACTTACTTCTAATACCTTTTGTGTTTTGAAATTAGGGAATTTTAAGCTTATTACCAGTGAGTGGGTTACTCCAAGGTTTCAGAATTTCTATCTAATATGTTTCTTCTTTTTTCTCTTTTACTAAATCTAGAAACCTTTGCATTCCTTGGTGTGTTACTACTGAGCCACATATTCACACACAGTGATCAAAATGTTTATATATAAAACCATTTCTCCACAATGGTTTTTGAAATTTTTGTATAACATTTGTCCTTATATCTTTTCTTTCCCCCTGTTTTCATATTGCTTATAGTAACCTGCTAAAACACAAGTAATAAAACAGTTATTGAACATGGCCTAGGAGACAGATGTTGTTCTGGTTAACTTGAACTCTATTGGACATGTGTCCTGACTTTAAGTGTGTGTGTGTGTGTGTGTGTGTGTGTGTGTGTGTGTGTGTATGTATACACACACACACACACATATATATAGATGTATATATATACACACATACATGTATATATATATATACACACACACATTATATATATATACATGTAATGATGAGATAGCAACATGACAATGTAACACTACATATGCCACAAAACAGACTAAACTTTGCAAACATATTTGTACTTGTTCACTGTAATATAAAAACCAATAACAAAATGCTTTATGTTCATACTGTCAAGTCATAATAAAGCTTTCAGAACACACTAAACACACACACACACACAGACACACACACTCTTATTGAGTTATAGTTATACGGCTAGTCTACATTTTTAAGGTACTGAAGTATTACCCAGCAGAAATGTGAATTTGCATTTTGTTTTTCCTCTGGGTACAGAACTTCTATTTATTTGTTATTAAGAGATCACATAGGTTATATTCTACAACTCCCAGTCATTTATCACAAGGGGAAATAGAGGTATGTTATTTACATAGTAACTACATTGGTAAATGTACTGAAAAATGAAAAAGTAAATTAATAAAAAGAATAAATCATGAAACAATTCAGAGCAAGAGTAGAACAAATTAGTAGAGCTCAAGGTTTTCCACTGTTTCTTATATTTTGCAGTCATTTCTTAATTGTACTTTGAGGTAAAAATAATGTGACAACATTTAACTGAGTATATCATTTTTTCTCAGATGAATTATAATCTTTACCTATTGGTTTGCTTTTGAATTATAGCTTATGACATATCAATTCTTGCTATATTCAGTATAAAGAATTCATGGCAGATGTACACTTAACCTGCTTGTGTAATATAATAAAACCAACAGAAAAGAAATGAAAATAAATGTAGAAGTAAAGAGAAGATGAAATTGGAGAGAAAATCAGTGATAAAATAGGAAGGTATAACATTTTCTGACACAAATAAAACCTTGAATTTAATTATATGAGAGGGAGAAAGCCTTAAATAAAATGTATATTCTTTTCAGAATTTGGGGTCAAAGGCTTTGGAAATAATATGAGAATTTATAATATTATCAAGAGTCATTTTAGTTGCATGTGACTTTTCCCCTGGAAGTATGACTTTTTAGTTCAACCCATGGATAAGAGGAAAATCCCTTTTATTCAAAAAAAAAGTAAAAGTGAAAACCTACCTATGTTTTAAAAAGATAAAATGAAAATTTCACTGGAGAAAGTATAATATGCCCAGTCTTCTATCACATCTCTCTTGGGAAATTAAAGTCCCTCTTCATCAACGTGAAAATTCACAAAACAAATAAGGATGCTTCCTGCTTGTGTTTGCATTGAGATCTACTCCTTTGATATCCTGTTTTCATAACGGGTAAGCATTTTTTCCCTCAGAGATCAGATAGTTCCTTCTTAAATTCAAACGTTTACAAGGTTTAGGAAAGCTTTACCAAGAGTAGCCTGAGAGTCAACTCGAAATGTGATTACCAATGATCCTTAAATGTCGACTTGACTGAATATAATCAGCTTATGCTCCTGAGAAATGTGAGTTCTTTTATGTCGTCCTCTTTACGTTTGACAAGGTCAGTAATACCAAAGCTGCAGAGCCTAGATATATTTTCTTCCTCCCCAAACTACACACGCAACAACTGAAAGAAATAGGACAAAATCGGAGAGTGGATAGGAAAAGAGAAATAAGTACTATTTAGTATCACATCTAAGAACTTGTCAAAACCCTAAAATTTTGATCAGAATATATGACAAAAAAAAATGACATCGTGTAAGAAACACTATTTCACTTGCAAAGACATATACACTTTGGAGCTTATACAGGATGTGACACCTTTGCCTGTGCTTTAATAAGCTGATGTATTTCACACTTTTCACTTTTTAGTTACCTGCTTTCCTAATTTCTTGTTCCCTTCTTACATGTGCCAATTTGGGATTAGGACTTAGGTGTTCTCCTGTACTTACGCTAAACTGTAACACAGAGAGTCAGAGTAATGTGGAAGAGAATAGACATTTTATATAAATAAAGACAAAACTAATAGAAAATAAGTCAATTAAATTTTTTATTGTTTTTTAAAGATTGAACGCATAACTAAGACCATACATTCTGACCTAATTTTATATAAATAATCTGATTTTCCACATGTGAACATTTCAGCCTGAAATTTATCCACTAAAATTAACATAACCTGAAAGAAGTAAATAATCACAAATATCTAATGATCCTTTATTTCTTCATTACACTTCCTAGGCTGTGAATCATCACAGAGAGAGATGAAAAAGGGGTAAGACAGGTAACCACGTGACGATTTCCATATGTAAAATAAATTGCATATGAGCTTTCAATAATGTTGAGAAGCAAGAGGAAAAGAGAGAGCTAGAACCTTTCCTGAGGTACAGTCCAGTGGGACAAATACTGTTCTTACAGCAGCCTGGTGACTTGAAGGGGAATATAATTCAGAACAGGCAATTTCCTCACAGGATTTTAATTAAAAAATAGTATATATGTAGCTCTAAGCCTAGATAAGCTAGATATATGCAGACTAAATGGTAAGTACATGAGACAGTATGAGCATGCTTGTCAACATTAATTTAAATTTCAGATAAATGTCTGATAAAGATACTTATAAACCTTTAAGCAACTGAGGATTTAGCATTCTGTCATAGTTTGTCTCCATATGAAACTTACTTTCTTTGAGCACTGAATGTTTGAACACTTGTTTGTACCGAATGAACTTGCCCTCCTTGACGTCTTTGCCTGACAAACTCATCCTTCAGATGCTACCTTCCCTGCGATATGGACTTGTCAGTCTCTTCATAGTGGATGTCATTGCTCCAAGTCCCGCACGGAACATCTAGTCCTAGGCTGACTACGTCTCTTTTTATTAGACTTGATTGTTTCCAGCTACTGGTGTCTTTAAAAGTCTTAGAGAACTTTTGAGAAGAAAATGTCTCAGTGTATGTTTTCATAAACTGCAAGCATGTCTTTCTCTAAGAGTATTTTTTGGTATCAGGAATTGAACTCAGGACCTTGCACTTGCCAGACAGGCGCTTATGCTGCTGTGATATATACCGAGCCCTAGGCCTTTACTAAAATAGAGGCACACCTACCACGTTTCTTCTTAAACTGTGATGTTTCCATGAGATCGCCACCATTCTCCACTGATGTGACTCGAGTCCTGACATGCAGGGCGCTGATCTTGTTCAACCCAGAAACTTTGCAAATACTTTGCTATTTCATGAATATCGTAGAATCAGCATGTGCTTTGAAAATACCAGGATAATTATGGTTCATATGACTCTGAAACCTACATAGGACCATCAAAAGTTATAGGGGCAGATAGGGAACCTGGCGGGTTTGTTGAAGCTACACATCAAAGCCAACACAGCGAGTGTTGGACTAGATACCTAGGGCTGCGGAAGGGCTCCGTGAGGAGCACGTGCCTGTCATACACCAGGCCCTGGGTTCAATTTCAGGGGTAGAGAAACAAAATCGAAAGCAATAGCAACAAAAATATGCTGGGTGCACGCAGGCAGATCGGGTTGCTAAGAGGGACTGAGGAGCATCCCGCTGGCTCCTGGGGAGAGGTACCCTCAGGATGTCACCCAGGGAAGAGGAGGCCCCCGGCAGCTCTGAGGTTTGCAGGTGAAGAGCACAGAGGAAGAGACGCAGCATGCGTGGGCAGGAAGAGAGTTGAGACCACGGCTAGATCTTGGGCCCAGCATTAGGGAGAGACCAGCAGCAGGCAGCACGCTTTTGTACCCCCTTAACTCCATCCTAGGCAACCAGAGAATGCGGATTCGCTGACACACACACTCAGTACCTAGAGAATTACTGCGTTTGAAAAACTCATGCATGGATAATGACAAGATAAATTCAGTGCAATAAACAAGCAATCGGGCATTAACACTTGTTTACTAGGTGGTTCAAACCAAGTACTGAAAAGATAATTCCGTTGGGTTAAATTTTGAAATTGTTTTAAATCAGTATTTCTCTTTCGACCAAAGTAGACCAGGAAAGAGGGCACACGTGTTCTATATGTAGCATATGAATATTAAAGTTGTCTTTATGAATATATACATATAAGTGGGGGTTTTATGAATATAAATTCAACCAGGCATTACTAAGAATGATATTGATGCTTATAAAATTAATGTAGTAAGACTCAGAACAATTATAATAAAGGCATAATTGTTATCGACAGAAATATAGACAATGAGTTATGAATAACTTACTTGAAGTGCATGTTTATGTATAATTTTAATATCTTCTCAGATATGTAAAAGTATCTGTTAACTGTAAAATCTGGAATACAGTACCTGCTGGTAATTATTCTTGAGACATGCTTGTTTCAATCATGAGAGTACATGAAATTTAAACAGATTATGCTGATAAAACATGACTTTACATTAATTTGAATCTCTTCTTTCTTCAGTTAAACAAACAAGGGACTTATTAGAGAAAACAATGCCATTTCACATTGTACTTTTTTCAGTACACGGAGACAACACACTGTGGTGACAAAATGAAATTTTCTATTTTATTTAAACCATTAGAAGTGTCTTAATCTTCAAAGTAATTCAGTGACACCAAATAAAAAGGACATGTTTTAACACTATTTTGGGGACATGTAGAAAATCTTGAATTCTGCATTTAATGTTAAATTTTTAAAAGCCATAAAATGATAAATATGACTTATGAGGCTAGTAAAAAGCTGCTAAAACTTTGGTCATGTCTAGAGAAACATTTATTGAAGTTATGAATGATGCAGTTTAAATTGAAGAAAATAATATGAAATATGATTTTCCACAGAAAGGGGAGACAACGTAAGTCTTTATTACCCATGAGAGATATTCACTCTGAAGAGTCCCTTGGAATAATATGTCAATATTGGGATTTTCATAGGTGCCATTGGATTGAACTAATTTTGAAGTATATTTGTACTTGCCACCATAAGAAACTTAGAAATGATTTAAAAATCATTGCACATGTTTCAAGACGATTCAATTCTAAATTTTTCATTTCTCTCCTGGTGGAACTCCTCGCAGAGATACAATTCATTATATGGTGAAAGAATTAGGCACCATTAAGATCAAGGTGCATAAAAAATATTTCTGAGCTGCATCCATTAATGGTGGTTTATTCTTGGACATCCAAGAGTGATATTTCAACATAAGAACCAAGACAGATGAGTATGCTGGACCACCGAAGTGCTAACCTCCAATTCAGATTGCATTTTACTAGTGCTGAAAGTTTTTCTAGAAAATAATCTCATGGACATTCTTGCAAAGTAGAGGCACTTATCTTATAAGAAAGAAGAAAGTGTATCCCAGAGTCCTTCAGCAAGAAAAGTAATGAAATGGGTAACATATTTTAAGTGAATTATGGGTCTTTTTGGAATGGGGAAGTGAAGGAATGGAAAACAGTGTGAGAACCAGCCCAGGAAGGAAGCGTACTCTACTGATGTTAACATTATTACTTATTTATTACATTAAAATGTTCAAGAGTCTCCTCTTTTTATCATTTTAGTTTTACAAGTCTGTACACTTGTTTTCCAAGGGATAGTGTCTATTTTTTATTTCAGTATCTGATAACAAGGCAAATCCTGGCAAAGATTAAATGCCTAAAAATTCATCTGTGTTAAAGCCAAAGAGGAGAATTAAAATGTCTTTGAAATTTTGGGTTAAAATGAAAATAAAGAATACGTCTAATCCTCAATAGTAAAATGTAAAAACAAAAAATCGAAGTGAAATCTGATGGCACGGTAGTGATCATGGTTATTTTTGTAACTCTGGTCTGTTACATAGTTCTTAACAGTATAGATGAGACTTTTGTGATCAAAATATCTTGATAAGTATGAGCAGCACATGTGTGCATGGAGTGTGCATGCGGCTGCTAACTTATAAATGTGGATTGAGGTGCGTAAATTAGCTGCCGAGAATTTCAAAATGGAAATTAAATGGACTCAAATTCAGTTTGATTTTTAATATCACTTTGCACTGCAGCTCTGTTCAATGCTACTGGTGAGAAACTGCTAAGGTACAGTAAGGATAACTGTCTCTTATTAAATCATGAAAATACTTTGCCATGTTGCACAGGAATGTTAGCACTCTCTCACTCAGCATTCTTGAGGAGAGCTTTTCTTAATTTCAAAAAATCATTCACATTTACTAGTGGTACAATATTCCCTTTCTGTTCTAATGCAATAGTAATATCACTGTCTTTCTATATATATACATGTATCTACCTATCTATACTATATAGATATTGATATATCTATATATCTAATGAATAGATATATTATCTATATAGCTAATATATATTACACATATATGATATATCTATATAAATATACATTAGATATTTGTGGTATATATAATACATTTTCAGTATATTAGATATATAAGACTGTAAGACTATATAGAATACATATAGGACATATATCTAATTTATATATCATATGTGTATCTAATATATACATAATTTATATACATATAGAACATATCTAATATATATCTAATGTGTATCTAATATATACATAATTTATATATACATTATATATCTGTGTGTAACATATAGGTGCATATCTTATATATATAGTATAATTATTATTATTGTTAATTATATTATTATAATTATATTATAATAGACATTTTTCTACAAGAATGAAAACTTATCAAGAAACAGTATAAACCAGCAAAAAGTTTTATGAAGGTGATTTCTTTTCTTCTTTTTGATGGAACTGTCAGACACAGCGAGAAACCAGACTAATTTAAACTATGAGCCTCAGTGATTTTTAGCAAAGTAAGCAGCATGGTGAAACTGCTACTCAGGGCAAAAAAATGCAACAGTCTCTACCTGAGTAGTGCATCTCTCAATCAAGGAGAAGTCGCTTCTTCCCAAAGGTAACTTACTGTCTGGATTTCCCCAGCATAGGATTTTGCCATGTCTTGAGCTTTATTAAATTGAAAAAAAAACAGACAAGTTTGTATCATTTTTTAAATATTCTTCAGATAAATTTTGGCTTGTGAGATTGAACTATTTTTCTGTGGTTATAATTTACACATTTATTGCTGTATCACAAACCATGACTATGTTGCTAATGTATGTTTGAATTTCTTCCAATTTAAAGCCAATTAAAATAATTATGAATCATGCCCATATACATATACATATATGGATTTTGTGACTGGAATATTTTGATAAATGCTGGAAACACACATATGCATGTAATGTGCATGTGATTGTTTAGTGACAAATGTGAACTGGTGGCAAGGAAATTTTCAGCAGAGAATTTGAGAACAGAAATGAAATGGACTAAAAGTCAATTTGCTTTTCAGTATCACTCTGCACTGTAGGTCTACACAGTGCTACTGGTGAACTACTCGTAAGGCACAGCCAAGACAGCTGTTTCTCTTGCTAAATCATGACAGTTTTGCAATTTTGCACAAGAATCTTAGCAATCCTGTCTCTGTCTCTCTCTCTGTCTCTCTCTGTGTCTCTCCATCTCTCTATCTCTCTGTCTTTGTGTGTATATATAAATATTTATTGTATATAAATAAACGTACATTTACAGTAATGTTTTGTTTATATAACCTAGGTATTCTAAAGTTAGATCCTTGAATATGCTTATGATGGGTAGAAGATAATGCTAAGCAGTCTCCCAAATTAGTTGGATGACTTTATACTCCCAATAAGGTAAAAAAATTGTACTCCCAGGAACACCTAGAAGTTTCTCCTTGTTCACTATGTTGGTGACAGCATGCTGGTGTCAGGAAGAGCGATTTAACTTTGGTTTGCATGTTATTGAAAATTAGGGCTGTCAGAATGCTGCCTGTGTCACTGGTTTCACAAAGTCTCTTTCATTTCTATGCAAATATCTTAGGGTTCTTCTCTTTAATTCATAAAGGATAAGAAGTTTTCTTTCAAATAAGGACTTTTTTTTTTTTTTTAGCGGTACTGGGGATCGAACTCAGGACCCTGCACTTGCTAGGCAGGTGCTTATTCCACTGAGCTATATCCCCAGCCCCTAAATAAGGACTTTTTTGAGGAGAGATGAAATTATTTTTATTTTTCATTATAATTCAGATGTTTTTACATTTGACAGTTTTTCTGATAGAATTTGGAGCTCAACATACCATCTCTCTCTATCCTTTGAGCAAGCGTGTTCATGCTCTCTTCAGTAAGTTCTTCCTTCATTCGATACCTGAAAATCGTTCTTTGTTATTTTTCTAGATAATGTATTATACTGCCTCTCACCTTTAAATGTATTCCCATCTAGGACTGATGTTTTTATATGCACATACGTTGTGAGGAGGAAGTCCAATTCGTTTTTATCTGAATGTAAAACTGACCTAAATCCATGTATTGGAAAAACTGTTCCTGCTGTAATGCGATGCTATTATACTTTTGGTCACAATTTCTATTTATGTGTGAAAATTTGTTACTGGATTCTGTTTCTTATTTAATTAACATATTTTCCATAGTTAATCTTAAAATATAATATAACAGCACCCCCATATTACTAGATATGTCACTGGCATTTTATTTCCACTGGCAGTTTTTATTTAGTTTTGTTTATTTTGGGTTAAACTTGTTAGAAATCTTCTCATTGGTAACTTTTTAAACTTATGCTAGATCGACTCCTTGGTAATTTTATACTACGTAATTGTTTTTTGTACATTTTTTTGTAACCACTAATTTTATAACGTATTTTCTAATTCTCATAACTTATCTTCTCATAGTTGCGTTTTTTTAGTTTACACCTAATTATATTACAATCAAGTAATGAAAGCAGTTTTGCAATATTGAACTAAGAAGTATTTGCAATTGTCTTGGTTATTTTTTTCTCGTTGCTGAGACAAAATACCCAACATCCAAGATGAAGGAAGGAAAGGTTCACTTAGCTCACAGTTTGTGGAGGTTTCAGTCCATACGTGGCTGGTTCTGAGACAGAGTGGCACATGGCAGAGGACAACAGTTCATGGCAGCAGTACACAGCAAAAACAGCAAGAACAAAAGGGAGGAATGGCAGCAAGCAGCCTCTTTCTCTCTCTAATATATACAAACTGTCTGTTCTAGGGCAGGTATACCTCTCACATCCATAATCCCAGCAAACCAACTGCCCCAGGGTGAATATAGCTCTCACACCCATAGTCCCAGCATTGGATCATGGATCAGTCATAAACTCTAAAAGCCACCCCATAACTGCATGAGGATTTGGGGGGACACGCAGACACAAACCATAACAGCAATTCTCACTGTCTGTCTGTCTGTCTGTCTGTGTCTCTCTCACCTTTCTTACAGGAAAAGTTTTTAATTTAAAAAATGTCACTAACATTTATTAATTGTATATATTAATGAGGTTCAGTTCAGAGCAGTCTTTAGAACTAATTCTCCAAATTTGAGATGCTGTCTTTGTATTGTACAGTTTTTCTTCGCTGAAACTCAAACCTTTTCTGGCCTTTGCTGGGCTTAGAGAAGGGCTGTGTGTTTTGAGGGGTGGGTGTTAATTTTTTTGTGAAATTAAGTGTTATCTTTAATATACATGCTCTTTAATACTATGCAAATTCCCCATGTGTTCATCTAGTCTTGAAGTGAAATTTTCAGTCCCTTCAATTATTAAATATGTTTTAAATGGTTATCTTATAGATTTCTTTAACTATTTAGAGTTATGTAGAGATGTGCAAGCAACATTCAATAACTGACATCAATTTCTAACTCAAATTGGTTTTGACTATTTCTCTCTGTTAATTTTTTACAAGAATATTATTGACAGCTTGATTTTGAAATTGTATGTTCCTTCATATTTGCAGAAATGCAAATATACAAAGATAAATATTTTAATACACTTTCTGTCAAATCAGAAGTTCCACAAGCAAAGCATATGGCTAGGAGTGACCACCATTTGGGTAATGATTCATATAATGTTAGTTTAAAATGAAATCTAAGAATCATCTTTTACATTGATGATTCCAGAAAAGTTTGTAAGCTCATAAATTCATATGTTTATGGCACCTTATTAAAATTAAAAATGTACTGAGTTATTATTTGCATTGTGCCAAATTTAATGACTATTGTGTAATTTTAATAGGGAATTGTGTCTGATTATTGTTCATAGTTTATTACAAAGATAAACTACATTAAAATTAAATCTTCCATTCTTCTTCTAAACCTCCAGCATCAAACAGCATAGACTATTTTCTGAATCACAGTAATGCGCTGTCTTCCCAGATATTAAACTATATATATGATAAGCAACTGGAGCTTACACCCCTACCACTACTCTCAATTATGCATTTCTTGCTAATAATTCTTTGTAAAATTCAAATTTGTAATAAAATGTATACAATTAAATGTACTTGTAAGCAAATGTGACAAAATATTTACGTGTTGGCTAAAAATAAAAGACATTTTGAAAACTCAAGATTAAGTTCCTCCATGTCTTTTCTGCAAAGCTAACCCTAAACACAGCCTAAGTAACGTCTACATGCAGAAACTTGCTTCAGAATTCATATGTA
Source organism: Dinomys branickii (assembly GCA_004027595.1). NCBI lineage: Eukaryota > Metazoa > Chordata > Mammalia > Rodentia > Dinomyidae > Dinomys > Dinomys branickii. The sequence goes on from PVLD010000197.1 coordinate 128,862, forward strand.
AGTGGACTCATAACAGAAATTTTTGTGTATAACTTCTTTCCATCAACATAAATTTATTCACGTTGCTTCATTATCAGTTTTTTACTTTGGAAAATGTGTATTTGGAATGTAATCCACACTGTTTCGTTAATTCACCCAGAAATCAGCAGCCGCTTTTAAATTGGGGATTGTTTTTTCCATTCTCCATCCAAAGAGTGTTGAATATTCGGCTCTTGTCTATAAATCTTGGGCAACAGTCTCAACCAATTCAGACTCTCTGTCATAAAGTAAATGTAAATACATTTTTCTTTTAAACTGCCAAATAGGTGTTGAAATTGTGACACTTCCTAGTCACACAGAGTTCTAACATACAATTTTATATTCATTTTTTAATTTTTACCACTCGTGTGTAAAATGCAATCTCATTTTAACCTGATTTAGTACCTAACATTAGTATTTCATGTTAATCTTTCATAAAGTGACTTTGAGAAACGTCACTATGTTTATTAACCATTCTACTATATTATTTCTGAAGATGATTTCCAGATGTTTTCCCTTTTGACCAAATTATTTTGGTCTTTTAATCATTAATTTTCTTAATGTCATAGGTTATAGAAAGAAAACAATAGATACACATAGTTCAAATATATCTTTACATATTTAGCTATTTCCCTTAAGATGAAATCCACCTTTATCAAGTTTTCCATTTATGTTAATTGCTTTTGTTTCCTAAACAGTACTTCTTTACATAAAAGTCTTTACATAAATTGTTTTATTCCTCAAGTTTCAGAGACTCAGATTTACATTTCTCCCTACTCTCTTGAAAGTAAGTTTTATTATTTTAAGGGAGCTGCAAAGTTTATTGTTCCCATACAAATATTCAGATATTTTAATATTTGTCAAGAAAATATTTCTTCCCTTTAGTAACTTTGACATAGTTACTGGTTGTATATCCATGCATGTGTTTCTATTTATCTATCATTACGCCAATATCATTTATTTTATTGTTTTCTTATATATTGGAGTATCTGAAGACACTACAGTGCTTTCCACCAGCATTTCCTTGACTCTTAAATTTGCAGCATTTCACACTAAAGTTTTAAATTTTTGCCAATTCCTGGAGAGAAGATACTTGCCGGGATTTTAAGTGTGATTACATCAGATCTATAGTTTATTTTCCAGGAAAATGTTTACATACATATAGCCTTTGCCAGAACTAACATATTTCCACTTGGGTTTTTAAAAAAGTAAACTTCTTCAAAATATTTTCCAATTTTGAGCTAATGGATTGGCACATTTCATTAAATTGATTCCAAACTATTTAACGGTTGTCAATATCATTTGAAATTGTATTTTCTTCAGTTACATTTTCCAAATATGTTTCTGTTATGTCCATACACAAGTGAGTTTTGTGAACTGATTACACCTTCTGTGACATTGGTAAATCGTGGAGCTAATTTTGGCAACCTGCTCTTTTTATTCCTTCGTGTTTTCTAAGTAAAGCGTCAGGGTAGCTACGGAGATATTTCACTTCCGTGTTTGTAATCAATATAACTCAATTAATTTTCTTATTATCCTGGATAGGCTGTTCATTGAATATTGACTGGAAATGCTAAGAATGTGCTTTTCCCTCTTATTTTAGATAAAATATTGTACATTTCCATGCTAAATTTGGTAATAGCTATACTGTTCCTGAATGTTATCTTGCAGATTGAAAGATTTTTATTTTTTCACATTGCTAAAAAGTTGAACAGGAATCAATGTTGAAAACCATCAACTATTTTTTCTGTAATTTCAGGATTCTTAATATGATGAATTGTATGTGTGGATTTCTGAATGTGAAGTCATCTTTGCATTCATGGAATGAATTTGCCGTATTCTTGATGAATTAACTTGTATTACACAATATCAAATGTAATTTGCTAATAGATCACTAAAAATAGTTTGTCTATATTTATGATGTTTTGTTGCTGTGTGATTTTTTATCATCAGGATATTTTCAAATTTGAATTAAAGGTCTACTTTCACTCTATGAACCTCAGTGAAAGTATTTTTATGTTTAATTTTCTTAAAGTGTATTATATTTGACATCGTTTATTCATTAATTTGATTGTCAAATTCACCAGTTACAGTCTCTTTACTGACACTGTGTGTTTCAAGCTGTATCTTATTAGGCTATTTACCACATAATTATTCACACTTTTTCATTCTGTATTAATTTACTCACTTGATAAGATTTGTCAATATTCACAGAATGATGCGCTATTTGACAAAGTTGTTCAATATATCTCTATAAAATTTATCTCTGTAAAATTTTTTATTGAAATTAGAGTGTCTAAAAATGCTTATTTTTTAATCTTGAGATGTAGAATGCAAGGCTGATTTAAAGCGGTATTATGAAGTACAAATTGAAATCTTAAGGAAGTCTTTTTTTTAACATTTGTTAAAGTGAACTGCAGAACATGCAGAATTACTAGAATGTAGGATAATAATGTAGAAACCCTTGACATGTTAGTTAACTTTACCGCTCTTATTAAGAATTACCACTTGGCTTAGTTAATTTTTTCTCTCTCTTCTCTCCTCTACTTTCCTATCCTTTTTTTCTCCTCTTCTATTCCTTTCTCCCCTCCCATCCCTCCCCCTTCGCTTCTTTCTTCTCTCCTCAATTTCTCTTCCTTAATGGTACTGGCGTCAAATGCAGAGTTTCCTCAGGCTAGGCCAGCTCACTGTCACTGAGACTGATGAATGTGTGTGTGTGTGTGTGTGTGTGTGTGTGTGTGTGTATGTTACTCAGGCTTTAGTTGACTATTTCTAATAATTGTATATTATTGTTTTATTATTTTTCTTAGTTGTAAATTTTCTTTCTTGCTTAGCCTTTAATACTTGCACTTTAGTTACATTTTCTTAACTTTTAAGTATCATCAAATTTTGTCCTTATGTCTTGATTACTGATCAGTCAAAATATTTTCTAATGTCTGTGGTCATTTCTTGTATGTTTCATTATTTATACTGACTAATTTTGAAATATTTGAGTCTTCTTCATTTCTATTCTTTTTAGTTAATGATTTAATATTTTATAGTCAAATAAGATGCTTTGTGTGATTTCAGTCATTTTTGTCTCTTGTTCTGCTTTAATGAATCAAGATATAAACTGATTTTCTGATAACCCCCATGTTCACTTGAAAAGAATATAAATTCTGAGTCTGTTCTACACTGTTGTTTATGTTTTTGGTAAGTTCATTTAAAAGAGCTATTTCGAGCTTCTCTATCATCAAAAGATTTTATTATTTTTTCTAGTTTATCAAAAAGCCAGGAAAATGTTTAAACTCTTCAATTATGACTGCACTTTCCTATAAAGTTTATTAGATCTTTCAACTACTTCAACTTAATTAAAGCTGTACTACTGCCTGTTATCAATTTCTAGCTTATGTCTTCTTGATATTTCATAAAAAGTCTATTATCACAAAAAATCTGCGTTACATTCTAGTAATTCTGCATGTTTTGTAGTTCACTTTAGCAAACATTAAAAAAAGACTTCCTTAAAATTTCAACTTGTACTCCATAATACCCTCATATTTACAGACAGAGTCCATATATGCTAAAGATTGATTATTTGAAATTAACATGTATTAGGGTTGTTACGTATTTGGTTTTATCTGCTCTGGAAAAGTACCAGAATGGTTCATGTAGTGCCCATCAATAAACCCTCCACTACGTCTCTGCCTCCCTTCCTTTACCCAGCCTCTAACAAATTTTCTATTGTCAATCTCAATGAGACCAGTGTGTGTGTGTGTGTGTGTGTGTGTGTGTGTGTGTGTGTGTGCATGCGTATGTGCATGCACCATGCACTTGGTATCGAACTCAAGGCAGAAAGACACACGTCTCCCCGTGCAGCACCATCCCTAATACTGAACTTAGTGTTCTTAGCTTCCGCCCATAGATGAAGGCAGCATTCGGCGCCCTCTTCCTGACTTACTTTACTTAACGTAATGTTTCCCAAGACTTCTGGGCTGCTGCAGAGGATGTGATTAGTTCTTCGTGTGGTTAAGCAGTGTTCCGTTGTGTGTACGACCTTTTTCACTTTTTTCTTTGTTATTGTGCCAGAACTGTGATTAGAGCACAAGATTTTCACACTGAGGGACATTTCCAGCCCAGGTTTGAGTTTTTATTCATTTTTACTTTAAAGAGCATAATAATAAAAAAGAACAATAGTAAAATACCAATAGCATAGACAAAAAATAACCCAAGCAAAAATAATAAAAACGATGCAGGGTTTCAGAACAAAATGATAGGAATTAACAGTTGTTATGTTACATAAGGTTATCTTCAGCGTAAGTACTCAGATTACCAGAAGTAAAATGCAAGATTTATCAAACCATTAAGGAGAATGAAAAATAAAACAAACAAACAAACAAAACCAGTAGAAATGATACAGAATTTCAATAGACAAGATGGTAGGAATACACCAATGGTTGTTATACTGCATACTGTTGTCTTCAGACAATTAGAATGAGGGAAAGAAGAGCAGGAAAGAAGAGGGAAGGGATACATATATATTTGTATATAGAATGGTGGCTGGGATAACTGCACTGCTGATGTCTAATGCTTTATTGAGAGGAATGGCTAATGCCTAATTTTTTTTCTTTTTGACCAATTTTACATGGTTATATCTGGTAATCTGAGTTTTCACTTTTTCAGACAGGGTTTCTCTAGCTGTCCAAATTCCCACACTGGGCCCAGCATTGCAATCTTCCTGCTTCAGTTTCCCAGAGTATTGGCATCATAGGCCTGTGCCACCATGCCTGATGGGTACCTATAATCCATGACATTGGTAAGCTACTTTAAAGGTTTGCTTTATAAAACCCATTCTGAGTTATCTGTGTGTCAACTTCAAGTGACTCTCCCTCTATTAATTGTCTTTGTACTTCTCTCCTTTACACATGTCCAGTAGTATTTATTTCAAATTGTTTTCTACTCTTTAGAGAATCCAAATTACTCTTTAGAGACTATGAATTACTTTATCTTCCTTTTGTAGAGTAATGGATTTTGTGCAGGTGGATAGTTAAGTCACTGGCAGGTCAGGCTCTTCAGTGACTGTGCATTGATTTTGGGTCATTGTTCTAAAGACACGAGGTCTCTGCAGCTCAACTTGCACCACAGTCCAGTACCCACCATGGTCAGGAAGATCTGCTGGTCAGCCTCTAGGTCAGTCAGTTGCTGAACATCTTCTCTAATTCTTGAAGTCTCTGTTCACTGGTCAGGGTCACATCCTGTAACATGTTTTCTCCCAGAATTTAGCACCCTTTTTGTGAAATCATGTGACTCAAAGTCACATTTATTTCTGGTACCTCTTCTTCCAACCTGTTTATCCTGTGATACTTGCAAATTTCAGGCTTCCCTTCTCTTTTAAATTGAGCTTCTGTTCTCGACCCATTGAGATTGCCATTCTGTGGAGGTCCTTTTAGTCAGGTTTGTGGACATTTTATGGTAGACATTGGGATGATTGGAAGCCTAAGCTGTGCAATTCTTTGTCCTTGGGAAAAGCAGCACCATGTGGAAAACACATTCATGCTTTTCATACCGTGTTCCAAAATTTACAGCAGAAAAATCATCTAAACTATTCCATCATGACTAGGGTCAAAACTATTCCCATTATTTTAAAATATAAAATTTGTAGGAGCATAATTTGTTACTAGATATAGGAAAACACACTTTCTAAAATACCATATATCATCCAAAAACAGCAATCAATGTAATTTCCTCTGAGCAAATGAAAACTTTGTTTTATCATCATTAAAGGAAAGCATCCATTGTGTTAATAGTGTAAACAATGATTAATGCAGTAAGATTTTATCCTCATTTCTCTCCTCTATTTATCTCTAAGCATTAAATATGTGTTTATTTCCTTGTATAGATATGCACCTCAAAATGCCGTGAAGTTGCTTGTTTCCCAACTTCAATATACTTAAGACATTGTCCTGCATATACCTGTAGCCACATAGGCCATAGTATATTACTTATAAATATTAAAGACATGCTATTAATTCTATTTGACACCTGTATAAACCTAAACTGAAGATTACTGTCCAAAGACTGTCACAATTAGAATTAATATACTTTTCTTATTTAGAATTTTCATGCTATCCCGTATATCAAAATATTTTGACAATTGAAAAATGATAAATGAAACAAAATAGTAACAGTAGTAATAATTGTATTTGTATTTACAATACTGATCCCAAAATATACAATTTCCTTATATATACTTCATTTGAACAATTTGCTTTTGACATACAGAAGCTTCATATCAGAATTTGTGTAGAAATCTAGCCAATCTGTCTCCACAGGTATTTTAGTTTTAAAGAAGTAAATGAATTGCCAAAGTTTTTCTTACATAATTTTTTAAAAAAGGATTTATATTTCTAAAAGATATCTTGGATTTTACTTGGGAATTTAAAGCATAATTTAGACAACAAATAATATTTGTATATAATCAAATATACTTTGAGTTTTTATACTATCCATATTAAAAATACACCAGTGCCCCTCAAAATCATTTCATAATGGATCTTTAAGTTCTTGTGAGAAAAATAGCACATTTCCATGCACACCAATAGCTGATGAGCCATATCATCTTTTAAAAATATATTTCTGTAGCTAGTTGACATTATTTGCTCCAAGTACATAACAGAATATTAGATAATAGTGAAAGACTAACACTAGGAAAGCAAGAAGCACAAAACATCATACACATCTGTGTGGAACAAGAATCCATAGTTCTGCTCACTGCATATTTATACCATTGACATAAAAGAACTATTTTACTAATGGCAGGCAGTAAGGTTACCTCTCTGTTGAGATACAGCAGTACTATCAGAAGATATGAATCATAGAAAAGCCAACACGGGACAACATTGGCACCAAGGATGAAGTCTAATCCTTTGCAAAATTTATTTTTAGGATGCAGTAAAACATTGTTCACTTTTTCCCATTTTGTTCATCTGACTTCCTGAAAGCACTGAAGCAAAGCATCTGTGAGTCAGAGGCCTAGCTTAACTCCTTAATGTCCACATTTATAATGTGCTTCAGAAAGGTTAGTGTGAAGGAAGAAGGAAAGGCAATTTTAGTACCATGTGCTCAAGGGGAGATCATTTTGAAATTCAGCAAATAAGTAAGTGGTGCCAGTTCAAATAATACATGATTGAAAATTATTTTCACAAAAATGAATTATAATGGAGTAAACATCACATTAATATTATCCCTTCATTATTGCAGACTGATCAGATCTGCAGTCTGCGAAAGGAGTGGACAGCAAAGGCTAAATAAAAGAAACAGATGGAATGATTTCAGGGCTCCAGGAGGATCAAAACCCTCTTACAGAATTCTGGATTCCTTGGGAGCTAAGAAAAAGATCTTCTGTGGGACGCCATATTTATTTAGTTGTCAGAGCCAAGGCAGGGAATACTGAAGAAAGGCAAGAATCTGTCTCGAATGGCAAGGCTGTTCAAGGACAGTGGAAGTCCACTCAAGGGCTACTTCCAGCAAGATGTCATGCTATTTGAGGAGAACTATGCTGTCTCCAGGAAGGTCTCCACCCAGAGGGAAATGCTTGCAGCTCCAGTTTTTGTCTAGGTAACTGAGGTAAGAGCCAGATGTCCTTGGCTGTGGCACTGTCTTGTCTTTTGCTTCACTGACTACTACAGGCCTCAGTCAGTGGGAAACAGTGACTCATAGAGGTTCACTTACCATGAGTCCACTGGCCATCTCCTGACAAGGAGCCCAGGGCTTTGACAAACTCATGAGTAAACATGAAAAGCCAATTGGTTAATATGAAATCCTACTCATAGTCATTTTGTAGGGGTCTCCTCCAGTAAATATGCACCTTTAAATTAATATTGACAGAGCAAAATCCAGTACAAAAATGCCCACAGGATAATTCATGCTGTGTTTAGAAATACTCTCATCAAAAGTCAACTGGTGAATTCAGAGTTAGGAGGCTTAGGGTTTGTTGTCTGCAAAGTTTTTAATGTACTGGCATGTTTCATGTTTTCTCCTTTTCCCAAACTTATGGAGCCAGTTAACCTTCAACTTTGATCTTCATTGAGATGATTAGCTGGTTTCCTATTTATGCTCATTATTCCATACACATATTCTATTTGTAACAAGGATGGTATGTCCAAATAGATGGAAGATTCCATGAATTCTGGAAAATGCACTTCCATTAATTTAAAATAATGAAATGTTTGAATCAGAACAATAAAAAAATGCTGCTCATGACTTTCTTCCATCTTGCCACCCACTCTTGGTCACATTTCAGATTTTATCTGATGCCTTCTTGAACATATTTTGTCATAGGGCTTCTTCTAGCCTCCAGTCACCTACTGATCTTAACCTGGTATTTTATGCTACATCGTGGAAGGTGCTTCATGCTATTAACATCTTCATATGGCCACCGGGTTTTTAATGAGCTCTATCCATCAGTAACAATAGGAGATAAATCTTCTCCCAAATATGACATTAATGACAAGAAAAGAAGCCATAAAACACCAAGTGCTAACAAATATATCCAATTCAGAGTGTTGAATATGTGCTTCTTATTGGACAAGCAGGCAGTAGCAAGATCTCAAGTGATAATTGAGAATTCACTGGATGAGATTTTAAGTCAGCCATCAGACAGTGGGGAATGCATGTAGTAACAGTATATTCTAATTTCATATACTTTTGAAGCCATATTTTAAAGAAAATAGTTATAGTCTTATAACAAACTATGAGTCAATGACTTCATTCTTGGTTTAGAATTTGACAAAACTGTCTAGCAAGATCCAGCACCATACCTAGAGAGATAAAATAACATAATCAGAAAGACTAGAGACTAGGTTTGTTTTGCTGTGAAATATGGATTTCCCCTCCTTCTCTGAGATATCCTGGCAAGTTATGGACCCTCTCTGTTTTATTTTCTTTTACATAAAATTTAGAAGTGGAGCTGGAGTTCCTTGCAGTTATTTTTGAGTTTATCTTTGTGCTGTTTATTTTAAATTATGTATTACAAAAGTAAAGAAATTTGCCATCACTTAGTGTCCAAAGCTGGAAATCCTCTTCAGCTACGTGTAGCTATTACTTGTCTTATTAAGACCTCTGTTTTTAAACACATATTCGCAAGTTTATTAATGAAGTTAAAAAGTTTTCACCAAAAATGAGAAATAGAGTACAAGCATTAAGTGACACAAATTCCCAATCTTATTACTCACCCCTTTATGTAGTCTCTTTATCTACTATAAACACACAGATGGAAACCATAGCTGCAAACATGACAAAGAAAGATATTACCCACTGCCCTGCACTGACTCTTCTGGGCTATGCAGGCCACAGTTCTGGTTCAGGAGAAAAGTTTCAAGGGAGCAACTTCAGAAAATGAAAATGCTTGCAAAGCCCTTTGCACTAATGGTACGTCAGTCAGAGGACAGGCGGCCCAGGATCTAGTAAGTACTGATGACTGTAACACAGGTGTTTGTTAGCCAAAGTTAAATTCAATGCCTATTAGAAGTGGTAGATTAGTAGTCCTGAAAGTTAATATAATTCGTATTTTCATAGAGAAACTAATGAAGGTAATGTTCTCAACTACTCTATGTAATGCATCTCTTGAACAACTACTTCTGAGTTTTTATGTACATTACACCATATTTCCTTGTTTACTTATGTTTGGAAAAAACAACACATTTTACTTTTGCTTGTCATTACTTTCAGGAGCAACTATCATTTTTAAATTTTTAAATTTTTAAAACAAAACTGTTATTTGTTTTGATGCATATTATAATTGCACAGACAAATATGAATGAAAGAAATATAATTACTGCTAGCTCTCTTAGGGTTTTCAAATGTTATTTTATTTAATTTTATTTTTCCTTTTTTATTTTTTATGTTGTACTTTAAAAATAAAATATGAAAGCATTAACAGACACACAGATATTTGCAAAATAACACAAAAACAATACAAGCAATAAAGATTTTCAGACAAGGTGATAGGAAATTAACAGTGGTTGCTGTGTTACATTTTGACATCCTCAAACTGGTTATTACATAAACAAACATAGGCATGTAGGACTGATCAAACAATTAAACATTAACTGTTCTTTTCAGTAAAGCAATAGAAATCAGAAACCAACAATCTTAGCTATCCTGTGTATACATATATACATATTTTTCCCTTCTTTCTTTCTTTTTCATTTTCCCTCATCCCAGTTGTTCTTTCCTTTTGAGTAGTTTCTTTCCCTCTCACAATATCTATTGTACCTTTTAGATTTTATTCACTCTTTCAGATTCTTACACTAGTGAAGCAATACAGTATTTACACATGTGGGTCCGATTTATTTTACTTATGAGTATTGTCTCTAGTTATGTCCATTTCCCTATGAAAGCCTTGAGTTTATCTTTCTTCGTAGCTGAGTAATATGCCATTGTGTAAAAATACTATGAAATTTTATTGTAAAGAGAAGAAAAAGTAACAACAATGAAGACAAAAACAATAGGCTTTGAACCTAGGGAAACAGACGAACAGTGAATTCATGGGAACAAAACACATATAATAATCAGGTATAGCTTGATAATTTTAAAAGATATTTAAAAAGATAAAAACATTGTGAATCATCACTGCTACTTTTCCTCATAAAAACTGAGCTTAATAGAGCCTGGATACATGGAGTAATATGGCTCATTTTCTGGTAGACATTTAAAGTGTCCTCTTGGAGCCTCACAAGCAAATATTGCACAGTTCTCCAAACTGCTAAGGACAGGAGTAGTTTTCACTGTAATGACACGAGTCTGCTCCCAGAACTTTGCTAGCTGCTATAGATAAACACGCATAAGTACATAAACATGAGCAAAGTACTCCAACGACTTGATCGCTTTCACTAAGAAACCAAGACTAAACACCATAAAGTGAGAAAATAGTTTTAAAATTTAAAAGTAAAAAGTAATATGTTTTAAATAATATATATTTAAATACTTTGTAGAAATGTAGGCGGCTCCAGAACAATGGAAACTACAGAATTTAAGAAAATTTCTGGGTAACAAGAACATCTCTGGTAAGAAAGGAAGCAGAAGTCAGACTGGAGTGGAAGCCTTCAGAGCTATGGAAGGTACATCCCAGAAACACATTCTTGCTAGTGGGTGTCATGAGTTTTGAATACAGAAATTTGTGAGTCAATATAGACACTTTATCAAAAAAATTTGAGACTGCAGAAAAATCCAGACAGTTAAGTTAGGGAGGATTTTTCAGGAAACCGATATTCAGAGTACACAATTGGAAAAGAAAAATCTCTTCAATAAATGATGTTTAAAAAACTAGATATCCACAAGTCTAAAAGTAAAATTAGATGTAAACCTCTCACTATACACAAACATTAACTAAATTAATTATTGTAAATGTTAAACCCTACATTTTAATCTAGAACACAACCTTGGCAATGTTACTGCAAAATAAATAGTCTGTAAAAACAACTCAATGACATAAATACAGATAATGCAATATTGAAACTGGGAAGTGATCTGAATATGCATTATTAAAGAGATATTCATTCACTTGATCAACAAATATATTAAAAATTACTCAGCAATTTTCCTTTATATTTCTTAAATAACTCCTTAGTAATTTAAGAATGTGCTGTTAAGTTTCTATTGAGTTTTTAGAATGTAGGATGTTCCTATTTGTGGTAATGTGGATTGAACCCACAGCCTTTGTACTGAGATATATCTCTACATCTAATTTTTCTTTTTAATTTGAGATAAGATCTTGCTAAGTTGTCTCAATTTAAGGTACTTTTTGTTTGATTTCTAGTTTTATTATACTGTGATCAGAAGAGATACAATGTATGATTTTAATTGTCTTAAATTTATTGGGGTTTGTTTTGTGGCCTATACTCTGGAAACTATACCAGGTGCTAATGAGAAAATTAGCTCACAAATGCCTTGTACAGGTCTTTTAGGTCCATTTGTTCTTTAAAGTAATTGGACTCCAAAGTCTGTTATTTTTCCTTAGATTGCTAGTGCATTTTTAAGAGTGGGTTGTGAAGTCCCCAAGCAAGATTGTGTTGGAGTTTGTCTTTCTCTCTTTAGATGCAATAATTTTGACCTTGGGTAACTGTATTCAGAGGATATGGCATTTTGAGCATTTTGTGAAACGTCTATGGGACTCCAGAGGTGAAGTTAGGCAGAGGCTGAGGAACCTGAGGAAATGTTTACTTTGCTTGCAGTTTTATTCTCTGGATGCCACTGAGCTGTATTAGTAGTTTGGGATCCAGGGATTGACGGCAGACAATTGAGTTCCTTTGGCAAAGAAAGTTGGAATCACAGTTTCTCATGTCTTCAGGGCTCCCTGTCTGCTTGTTTTCAAGCCCTCCTCTCACAGGGCAGCTGCCCGCTCTCTTTGGTTTACCTCTGTGGAGCAGGCGAGCCCAACCAGCTCTTCGCTGCTCTCCAGAAGTCTCCTGTGTATCTATTTATAACTATTCAAGAAAGACAATGGGTGGCAGCTGAATTCCCACACCACGGTGGCAGATTGGGAATTTGGTGCATGTGAAGCACTGGCAAGTGAATTTTATGATGTTACCAATTCATTTTGCTTTTCTGCTCTTCCCAGTGCATTTGGTAGAAAATTCGAAAGAATCAGTTGTCCAAATAAATGCCAATTTTTTGAAGTGACTTTAATTCCAGCTTATACATTTGCAGGGGATTTTAATACATGAAAACTGCATTTGCCTCAGACAGAAAAATATATGTGTAATAGGATACAAAAACATCCCCAGAACTGTTGCTGGTTGATCACCAGTGTTAATTCTGCCAGATTTGTGATCTGCATGGGAGCCCATGCTGAATGGATCTTCCTATAACCATAAAACCATGGGAGAGAAGAAGGCAACATGTACTGGGAGATGACTATATTAGTATATATAGAACTTAGGATACTTCCCAATACATCAGCACCATACTGAAATGGATGTAAATGTGGGTTCTACCAACACTGAAAAGCAAGGCTCTGTGTGGATAGAGCACGTCTGTGTGAAATCGTCCCCCTCCATTACCACTGCAGCAAGGACTTATAAGATGCTGCCTTACTTCCAGGTGACAAGGAAAGTCTTATTTTATTGCCTAGGGATAAAAGGTTGGTATTGTTTGGCACAGACAAAAATCGAGACTCCCCTCTCACATTTTCGTTACCGTAAGTGTGACATTTGGAGCTTGTCATGAGTCTGGAAAAGTAGATGCAGCCTTGGTGGACTAAGCCCGGGTAGTGCTTTTTGGGGAGACAGCGATTCTTTTCTATGGTTTTTAGTCTTGATAGGCTGGTCCTTCCTGGCTCTGGATAGAGAGAAAGCTGTTGCTAGCATCTTCTTGCATCATCTGTAGATGTTTCCAGATGACTCTCTTCCCCAGGAATTAGCCTAACACATACCTAAAGCAATAAGAAAGCCCAGAGACATAACTATTGCCGATTTCATAGATACTAACCTTTAGAGACAGTCGTCTTTCTTTGCTTTTACTTTCTTACTTTCAGTCTTTTAATTTTTATACACGTTTGCAAGTCCATAATGGTTGCCTTCCCCACCGGGAGCTGGTGCCTGCTCATGACACATCTCAGTTCTTTTTCCACCCTTTTATCCTCCTCTTTCACCAGCCTCTCTCCATCTCTTGGCTCTTCCCTTTTGCAAAAGTTCTCCCTCCC